>MU863911.1:0-272808 GCA_033296885.1 Triangularia verruculosa | reverse complement strand
AAATGGCTGTATTTCGTTGAGTTTTGATGTGTGGGTGGTGTTTGATGTGGTGGTGGGGGGGCATTTGCAGTACCAATTTTTTTGTCCACCGCGTGATTGCATATATACCGGGCAGATTGAACGGGGTGAGTGGTCGGGTCAGACAGAGAGATAGAGGTGAGGTGTGAACCCCCACTCAGAAGAGGTTTGTGTTGGACAGTTCGGTAGTAGTAATCATTTGCTGACTAGAGCTTGAGTGTATACGAATGTGTGCCTGGATTGATGGGCTAGATTGGCCCGGAAAATCAGCTTATCATGAGACGATGGTGTGCGTCAGCGCCGGCGGCATCTACACTGCTTCCCCGGATGGCATCGCTGACAGGTTTATCTACGGGGTATCCGGAGAGAAAGTGTGACCAGGTCGAGTCAGAGATTATGAACCATAGGGGGATGGGATATGCCAATGGGTGAGAGGTTGGCGTTGGCTGGCCGGAATAGTACCATAAGAAGCAGGTGAACTGTCTCTCATCAAACCCACGTGGTAGAAATAGTAAGCGGGAAGTACGGGACTTTGATGATGTCGGTTCGGCGACAACGGGAACGAATTACGCTGCAAGCAAGTAGATGGATGCTGAGAGGCCAAGGCTCAGCGGGATTTTATGGTGCCGTCCCATTCACCATGAGTTTCCGTCTTTCCATGGAGGCGAAATTGGCGTTGATTGTCTGTCGGACGGGCCGATTGCCATGGGGAAAGGAAGAAGTACCAGTGAACTTGGTCAGATGTATCTAGAAAAGCACGATTCAGGGTGTCATGCTGGGGGCTAGCCGTTGATATTGCCGGGGTTGTGGATGAGTTGAAGAATCTGGGGAAGCTGGTCAAATGATGGAGATGGAGACGGAATTCCAGGCTCTGTTCAGCCGGAAATCTGGGGAAGGGCTCCCTGGAATTAGTGAAAAGTGGGGCATAGCCCCAGGCATGCCCACAGCGTGCTGTCCATGCGCTTTTACCTTACTGTTGAAGATGGTCAACCTACAGCATCAGAAACACATCAAGCTACAATAAAAATAACAAGGAGAGTACAATAAAACGAAGGTAGGTCCCCGCGAAGCTGCACCAAACGGGAGTGATCTAGTGAGACAAAGTCGGAGATACGTCATATCCATCGCCCGCTCTTTCCATCTTCAGGACAACGACACGGAAGACAACGCTCCTCCCAGATAGGTAGGTAGGTCTTCGACTTCCCAAACACAAAAAAATAATGATCAAAATTTCATGTATTTATCTCCAAATTTTGTGTTTCTCCGGATCAAGAGTTTGATTCACCGCCCCTTATGCCCATGGCACCGCATATTGACCTCCCAAACACATGGATCGGGGTGGTCAGCCCCCCAACGACACTCGACGGTGACTGGCAGAGAAACGGAACGCAGGGACGGACGATTCAGGAGAAGATGGGCTGAGTCTCCTGCTCTGTAACCTTTGACACAGACAGCTAATTTCCAGTCGCACTTCTCCCCGACCGCGCCGGTTTTCTCCTTGGGGGCCACAACGGCAATTGATATCGTGGCGTCCTCACCTCATGGCATGGCTCCTTCGGCTGCAAGTCATTGAGCCCTCGGGCCCGTGGGATGCCTGCCTGTGCCGATCTGACCACTGATCCTCCCAACGGCGAAGCATCACGGACACTATTCGACCGATCCACCAACCTGTCGCATCCGTCGCAAGCATACAACGGTCATAGATTTGGGCCCGAGTCAAAGCATCGCCAAATCCCGGCAGTTTGGTGCCCAGGAATCCAGGTCGGGTTAGCTCCCTTGGCGATTGGTTCGAAGTTCAGGAGACTCACCTACGTATATTGTTCTCGCACCCTCTGTGCATGCTTCGATGCATACGTACTCTACAGCTGGGGCGCCACGGTGCAGCTCAAGCCAAACCTGTTGGTAACACCGAATCAGGTCGACGCCGACAAGATCAGACACAAGCGAGGCATATACGATGTTGGTCCTTCTGACCCCTTATCCACCAAAATGGGATGGAAAGTCCGAGGACATATGTGTCACCAAATTGAACCCAGGGCCATGGGCTACTATATGGCGGTATCACGGACGGATGTTTCCTTCCAGTGGTTAGGATTTCAGCTTGCATCTATCGGCTCAGGCCGTGGCGTCACTACTATCGCGGTTGAGACCTGCTCACCTCATTTCGAAGTCATGGGAACAGTTTGTGCTCTTCTAGGGCGCATTTGTCTCGAAGTTTCAAGGAACTCAGTCGGGACTCGTGGGCTGAACCGAGACACAATGCCTCCCGCCTCGACTTGCCTTTCAACCGGTGCGCTTAAGCTTTCCCATTCGCAAACTCTCCCACACTCGCTGTCAATTTCAACTCATGATCTCGAAGGACCATCGTCTCTGGTCTGATGAGAGTTTAATGATACATGGCTCGGTTCAGCATCCATGAGGATCATGGCCTCATGGTGCAACACCACGATGTTCTGGGGAAACACCGCGATACCGGCGCCAATCTCAGGAGTCCTGTGCGACGATAGCTAAGATGAGTTGGAGCCAGCGCAGACTTTCTTTGGCTTGGTAGTTGCACATGACAACCAGACCTCGGGCGAGTGTCTGCCGTTAACCTGTCTTTGCGGGTTTGCCACCTGGAGGTCCGAACTGTGCCGTATTACTGTATGTGTACAGATGGTTCGTCAGACAGCGTCTCTCGGGCTATCCACGTGGGGTGCAAGACCGCAGAGAGTCGTCAAGCAGTTTTGCGAGATGTCAGGCATACGCGCTGTCGCCGCCAGCTTTCCAAAATTTGGAATGTCAGATAATATGCCTTCTGCTGTGATACCCCTATTCCAACCCCTTCTTTCAAGTGATGATGCTCACGCGCTGCCTTCACCGATGCTGCGTGCATTATCGATATTAGCAACAGAATCGTGCCACAAGATCGCCCAAGACCAGCCCTACGATTTCCATCAGATGACAAGTCACGGGACGGGTCTGAGTTGCTCCCTACCGCGCTGAATAGATTGCTGACACCATAACCTCCTTTGCCGTAACACACCTGTCTTAACCAAATGATCACATCTCACATTATCACCATACCGCCAACACTCCGGGGAAGCTAGGAAGACAGGGTGTCTCTGCCTCGGACCGTTCCTTTTTGTTCCGGTAGTCGATTATGATTTGTGAGTTCCCGGTGGGTGGTCAGACTAACAAGCTCATATCCCAAGTATCTCGGTTTTCACAGGAAACATAAGGTAAGTGGGATTGAGGTGTCCCATTGGGACGTATTTCCAGGAGGGTGGATGCGACTCTTGCCAGTCTTTGCCGCATCCTTACCTATATCATGAACCAATGGTGGTCGACCAAATGCAGCGAATCAGAATATTGCTTCTATACGTGAAGCATTGCCCCCCTGGCGAGACCATGGTTCTCGTACTGAACAGCCCTACGCAAGAAGGTTACAGTTTATGGGCCCAACGCCAACAGTTCCAGACCGAATTGAGGCACAGCCAAGTAACGTAGGCGACCCGTCACGAGGCTATACTGTTTATCATTTTGTCTTATTTTATCGCCATTTATTCACTCCGTTTCTCCTCGTCCCAGCTTTCCTGACCTCGGTAGCCATGCATGGAATACCTGCTCACAGCCTCTCCTGGTCGCCGGAAGAGCCCCGTGCTAGAACTGAACGTCTCGACCAAGTGATCGGCCCAGCTTACCTATTTGTCGGTATTTCCTCATGATTATCGCGCCTATGCGAAACTCCTGGCCGCTTCTCTTTCGGTCACGACACTTGGCATGGGAACGCCATTCTGATGTGCAGTGATGGTACTGTGCAGCAACCGAAGGCTGAGGCACACCCATCTCCCGCAGGCTAAATGGCCGGTTAAATGTTATTAGGGGACCCTGGGGTCGTTTAGTGGAAGGACTGCCGGCTTGCTAGGGGCTGGGCAAGCAGCTGGACAGCCTCAGCGAGTGTTTACTGGACCCTAGTCCATTGTCTCTTCATTTATCCGGCAGATGGCAGGCGGGTCATCCGGGGGTGAGATGCTGACGAGTGGGCTGGGGAAAGACTGAACAGTTGCAAGGACGAACATGGCGTCTGCGGTGCATCATCACTTACATGCTCCTTTGGCGAGACGAAAGTAAGCTATGCACGACGCTACTGGTATGGACATCTCGATGATCGCAGTCCATTTCTGGTCCCCGCCAACATCAACATGTGGTCAGAAAGGGGCTACTCGGTTGGTTTCTTCGTTGAAGAAAGCTACACGCCCTTCTAGGGCCTGGTATTCCGGACTTTGCTCCTTCGGACATGTGCTGATGAATCCTTCCGGCACTTGCCGCGGGTCATGAACCTCGCAAGGTCAGCCTGGTCGGGCGATTTACCAGCGAGGTCACGAGTTTCCTTTCTGCGAGCCTCCTCCATCATGCACGTTCGCAGTTGCGCGTGGCGATAATTGAGACGCGGGGGAAGCAGGTTGATGCGGAGGCGGGGAACCATGGTCGTTGGACAGGGGTTCGCCTGGACCTGGACCAGAGGAAACTTCAACATCACGACCAATCTCTGGACGATGTTGCCTCCCCAGAGGTGAACCGAAGGGGAGGTACGTCTGCATGTTGGTTGTGATGATCCAGACTCACCACCACCTGTTTGATGGCCCAGTAGGTATTGATCTTCTCCGGATACCGGGACGCCCCAAAGAGGGTGGTTGGAGGGGCTAAGATGAGGTGATGGCATCATCTCTTCTCATCACAGCCAAACAGCGCAAATATCTGCAGGGAACTTCATCCATCTTCTGAGAAGGGCATACACAAATATCCCAACTGGCCGGGCCCTTGTTTCTATCCCGCTGTAATGGAAGTTCACTATCGACTCTTGTTCTTGGTCATGGAGGGGTGAGAACTAGTCGACGGCAAGACTCCCTATTTGTTGGAGGGCAGGCTCATGTGGTTACACAGGCACCGCGCCTTGCCGCACACTTCGACAAACCTCACACACACACTCACACACACTTCACACACCACGCAACCGGTCACCCGTCACCCGTCCACGCCGCCGCCCCCTGCCCGAGAGAACAATGCGCCGGCGTGGGGGGGAGGTTAAGGGGGCTTCAAGAGAAAGCTGAAGCTGAAGGTTGGTGGCGCTCACGAGGTATGCGCCTCCCCAAGCGTCGCTATATCCCTTTCGAGTACCGTTTTGGGGGCGGCCGGGGATCAAAACTTTGAACTCTTCACGTGGAAGTCTTGAAAGAGTGGGATGGATGGATGGATGGGTGGGTGAGTGAGACATGCAGATTCAAGAACAATGGGTATTGTCTTGAAGACAACTCACCACACCACCACCATAATACCAACACACCGATGCACACCACTACGACTACTGAGAAAGAGCAATGCCACCCACCATCTAACACAACACCGCTTGGTAGGCAGTCGGCTGGGCTTCCGTTTATGGGAGAAAAAGAGAGGGTAATCATCCTTTTCTGGCAGGATTTACAGTAAAGAGGTTGACCGAGCTGCTAATCAGGTAATGTGAGTTCGGAGTGAGTGTGGGAGTGAGTGTGGGTGGGTGAGAGACGAGGGAGAGGGTGGGGGGGGGGGGGGGAGGTAGAGAGTTCCGACACTTTGGTTCGGCGCTTAAGCACCCCGTTTCTAACTGTTTTACCCCAATGACTCTCTTCTCTATGCCGTTTGATGTGAACGATGGTTGTCTTCGGAGCCGAAAGCGGTACCTTTCTTCTCAGTCCAGTACTTTACATATCAGGAAGTCGTCAGGCATTCCGAGCACCTCACTTCACCTCGTCTCAGAAACATTGGTAGTTTAGACCAAAAAATAGCCTTTAAATAAAGCTTTAACTACAAGTAAATACATTGGTATATTTGTCCAGTCCATGATGGTTGTTCGTGAGGCGCAGACGATGGCCTGCGGCAAAGGAAGGGCCGGGGCGGCGGGGCCTCCCCCCAAAAGACATCACGAGGTCTGTTTTTGAAACGGGGATTGAGCGGCGAAAGTTGGGGGGAGCCGTGCCCGATCGTCTAAAAGCGCCGCTTGGTGAATTGACGCTTTTGCCGCGAGCTACTTTTTGGTAGGTAGGTGTGTTGTGTTGTCAATTGTGATCACCACCCCTCATGAATGGGGGTATGGTAGGTGATTGACTCAGGGTCCACATCCATCGTGAGTGCCACTAAGGGTTGAAGACAATTGATGTCTGGCCTTGAGAATGGGGTGGGTTGCGTGAGGGTGGTAACCTGACTAAGAGGTCCAATTTGTGGCGGCCTGGTCGATATGGCAGCCTGGCCTTTGGTCTGACTGACCTGGCCTACCTATCGTGTTGGCTTACTGTTTGTGTATCGCGGTGGGAAGAGAAAGGGCTGATCTTTGCGTTGTAGCTTCGGGTGAGCAATGCCCAGAAGGATTCTAAGTAGTCACAATGTAGGTCAGCAAACGGGGAGGCGGAGAAGGAAGTCGACAGTAGTTCTGGCACGGAGACCGGTCAACTAAATCTGTTACTGTGACCATCGTGGGACACAGTGGCTCGGAAGTCTAAGTTGCAGACCCGACTGAATAGCGTAAAGACAAGGAGAAGTAGGTCGGTGGCTAGAGTAGGGCAGGCCTTCTCGTCGTTAGGTTTACCAAGAGTACCTACCTAGTTTTTACTGATTACCCCGGCTTTGAACGATAGGACTAGAGAACAAATAAAATGACAAGGTCATGATTATATTGATCAAAGATTGTATACACAGCTATACAGGCCATCAAGCCTCAGCTCCTACTCTTGCCCGTTCACCACGGTCATTGCAACAGAGAGACGGGAGATTCACACATATGTTGATGAAAGTTGAGGCGGCGGCTTAGAGTTTAGAGTCCAGAGAATACATTCTTGAGGACCTGGAAATAATATGAACATGTCAGTCTTTCTCCATTAAGCAATGCAATCACTACACCAACCTCAGCCTCAGACAGGCCACTAATGCTTCGCATCAAGATTAGACTACCATTATCTACCTACAAAGGCTACCTACTTTTATCAAGAATAACCCGCCCACGTCTTCTGAACTCCAGTACCCTGATTATCCCTACCTAAAAGCCAGTAACCCACCTCGTAGATCGTGGAAATCCTCATTGTGCCTCATATCCCCATAACAAATGCCTCTCTTCAACAACTCCCCTTCCCTTAAAACCCATCGGTCCCAACCGAGCACCTGACCATATGCGCCAGTGATATACCTGCAAATGAAACCCAAGAAGAAAGAGAAAAGATTTCATAGATCAAAAAGCAACGCTTTTCACCCAACAGTCTGTACCATCACCACCGGCAGCACCGTCGCCCCAACCACACTGGCAACCATAGGCCAGCTAACCACCACATCCCATAACTCAGCCCCTTTTCTCTCCGCAACTTCCGTGACAACCTGGGAGATATTACCCTCAGTTTCACCCACAGCCATTACCACCGGCGCTCCAGTCATGCTGCACCACCCCATCCACTCCCCCAGCACAAGCAGCAAGGTCATCACAACCCCGGCACTGACACTAATAACCTTGAGGTCATACTGCTTTTCCTTCTTCCTCTCAACCCCCTTCACCCTCAATGTCTGATGGTGGTCTGGCCTCGAGCAGAAACTGACTAGCCAGAGCAGAAAAATCCAAAGTCCAAGCACCATGATGCCCAACAGCAAGCATTCACTGAATCCCACGAGGTAGGTGAGATAACTCATAGCAAAGCCAGCCTGAAGGGTGGGAAGAAGTCGATAGACAAAGCGGCGGTGTCGGGCGTCTGAAGGGGAATGGAGCTGGGTAGCTGCCATCAGTATAAGAACAAGAGAGGCGAAGCCGCTGGTGGTGGAAAGTTCTTCTTTGCCGACATAGAGTGCTACAAGAGTGGTGATATACAAAATTCCATGGAGCATGGCGCTGATCATTTCAGGCGAACCGCTCGGTTCAGGAGTAGCGACCGCAATGCCTTCATCAACGTCGATAAGCTTCTCGGAGAGAGACGGAGTCTTCTTGACAGCCGACACAGATAGTGCCTGGCCGAAGCGAAACGCTGCGATCACCAGAGGAAGGCTGAAGACCACGCAAGACAAGAAGGCAATACGGTCGATTGTTGGTTCAAATGTAGGGGTAAAGAGTACGGTCAACCCAGAGCAAACAATGCCGCCGCTAAGTGAAAGACGGAGCACTCTGGGGGATGACTCCACCTCAACCTGTGATGTAGAAGCTGCGGGTATGGCAAATCGGAAGATCGGATATGTGACGTATGAACCGAAAAGACCAGCGATAGCAGCCTGAAGAGCAACCCAAGCGATGCTGTGTAATTCGTCCTTGGAGCTTGTGAAGCCAGAGCAAGCCTGGTATATGGAGAGTGCAGAAAGTTCCGTCAACGCTAGTCCAACGCCCATCACGACGCCCAAAAGGTGGATGCTCCATCTATCCGCAATGATGAAACGTGCTGGACAGGTCATGTCGAGATTGATGACCCTGAATCGGCCCAGCTCCCATGTTGTGAATTGGACCATGTATAGGATGTACACCAGTATCGAGCCGATGGTAACAAATAGAGTCACCCCATAAGTGTTGCTCTGAAGTGTCCAGATAAGCGATACAACAGCAGCCGTTATGCGTAATGCCCAAACGAGGAAGCAGTTGACCGCAGCGATCCACCAAGCCAGACGGGGTGTCATGACATCGTGGAGCTTCAACAGCCGCCTGGCATTGGCGAGAAACTCGTTCCATAGACTTGCCCACATGAGGTACAGTGGACGGCGGGGAGCGCTGTAGGCCAAGATGCCACACATCGCAGCGATACTAAGGATGTGATGGATGACCAACTCGGGTACAGAGCTCAGGTCGGGTAGCTCTTGGATGTAGAGGACGGCCCGACATCCCCAACACCATTGCTCGGCTGTGTTCAGTGGCCTCACCAGTCCATAAATGTCTGTCTCAGCTGGGGTGCTCACCAAGGCCGCGGTGCATGAGATGACTGAGACGACCTTGGTAAGGGTTCCCAGCCAAGTACTGAAGTAGAAGTTGTATCGGCGTCGGACATCTTCTCGAAGATACTTGTCAAAGTTGGGATTGAACCGCTTAACAACGAATTCAAGGAAGTATTTGGCAACAGCCCACGCTGTCAGACCTGCAAGGAACGGTATGAACGGGACCTCTGGTCGGTTGTTTGTGCATTTGGCGTTAGGATCCATTGAAGCGGGCCAGACCTGTATGCCTTTGGTCAAAAGCAACAAATAGATGAAAGTAAAGGCAAAAAGGGGTTGAAAAGTCGTTGCCAAAGCTCGGAGCAGCGGTGGCTGGTTGGGACTGTGTATAGAATGCTCGAGCTGTGCCCCAGATGTTGTGTGAATGGGTGATAATATGCCCAGTATCCTGTTCGGGGATAGGAGCAAGGACCCTCGATGCTGGATGTTCTTCCCTCAAATCCAGCAGCAGCACGGTCAAGTGGTGTGGCCAAGTGTTGACCGGATAGCCCTCGAGGTGCGGGGAGAACCCTTGCGGTCAAGCAAGCGGCGGCGAAATCCGTGATAATGAAATTGGTTTTGGATAGCTCGGGTTGCAATACGATCTGTTGGAGTTGACGCCCCGTAACAATAACAACGTGTCCGGCGCTATGTGGGTGTTGGAGTTTGTCCGCAGGTTTACCGAGCAATGATTTTGAAGTCGGCTCTGTGCTTGCATGGCTGTGATGGTAGACTGCTGGATTCCGCGGCAACTCGTTCTTGATATAGTAGTGACAAATCTTGGAAGTCTTCATGTGATAAGATCGGATCGAGCTCATGACTTCTTCAGCTGATGTCCCACTCGTCTTCCAAACATCACCAGTAAACATTGAATACCAGACGGCCGTAACAGTCCAGAAGGTGACCTCCCCCAACAGGTCAGAACCTCGAGACGTGGCGTCACCGGCGTCCTCCACAGCCACGATCAGTAGTCCGGTGCTTGATGGCTCATGTTCGGCCGAGTCTTGACAGCCGCCAAAGTCGTCACTGCTAGCTCAGATCCGGAGACAATGGGGGACATCAGGATATTGTTCCTAGCTCCTCCTCAACTCGCTAAAATCCGCCATCGATCCCGCGATTAGGTTTCAGATCCAAGTCAGCTTCAAGATCCAGTAAACCAGCGAATCTTGGCGGTATTTCCATTTGTTAGGGTCTGAGTAGAGACAGGGAGAGGCGAGCTTCTTATAGAAAGGGGTGTGGCAGTCAGCAATTGAGTTTTGGTTTCCATGGTACACTTCGGACCCTCGATCGCGCCTCAAAAACACTATTTCAGCCATCCAGATAGCAAGCAGGTTCATCGGCCACCATGGTTGGTGAATCCCAACCATCTCCAACCGACCCGTCCGATGGCCGCAGTTCCGGTGTCACACTCAAGTCGGAAGCGTCCTCAATCATGGCTGCGGTGTCGACGCAGGATGGAGAATCGCAGCGGCGTGGTGTCTCGCGCACGCGGCGTGTGTCGATATTTGTTTTCCTTCTCCTGATACAGTTTGTTGTCCATCTTGACATGACCTCGGTGGCTGTGGCTGTGCCTGTAAGAGTCCCTATTCTCGTTGATGTTACGTCCAAGACTAACAGCAACCCCAGGACATTGCTAGGGAGCTGAATGCAACGAGAACTGAGGTTTTTTCCATGGGTACCATCTATTACCTGAGCGCCACCATTTTCCAACAACCTGTGGCCGAGATATCCCATGTCATTGGAAGAAAGCCGGCGTTCCTGCTGGTGTTGACATTTGCAGCCTTCGGGACAATCATCGCCGGTACAGCAAAAACCATCCCAGTCCTACTTGCAGGTCGTGCTTTTCAGGGGTTTGCCAGCGCCGGCTCCGTGCTATCCGCCATCATCCTCACCGACCTCGTCCCTATTCAGGATAGAGCCATCTGGCTTGCCATTCAAAATGCTGTCACAGCCATCGGCCTCGCGTGTGGGCCAATCATTGGCACAGCATACATCAAGCTCAGGTCATGGGTACGTAGCCTGCGGGATATAGCACGGGAACTGGCTAACCTGACAATAGAGAATGCTGTTCTTCATGAACCTTCCGCTGCTCTTCATCTCTGCCATTGGCCTCGCCTGTCTGCTAGGCTTCGACAGGCCAGTATTGGGCATACGAAAAAGCTTGAAAAGGGTTGACTGGATCGGCATCGGCATATTCATCCCGTCGGCACTGTCCTTTCTCTCGCCCTTCGTGATGGCTCCTACTCTCTTCCCGTGGAGGTCTGTTCAGGCCTTGGTATCACTGGCGTCGGGCGTTGTCGGATTGGCGACACTGGCCGTTCATCAACGGTTCTTCGCGAAGCGCCCGATGTTCCGGCCCGAGATCTTTGACAAGCACGTTACCGTTTCAGCCATTCTTGGTTTGACGGTTTGTGGTATCTGTTTGAATGTGCTTCTGTTCCATCTTGTTCTCTTCTGGGAAGGAGTGCGCGGGTATAGCAAGATGGATACCAGTGTGGCGGTCCTCCCAGAAACGGTCAGCATACCAATTGCGGCCTTGGTCTGTGGTCTGCTGATGCGTCGAACAAATCGAATTCGAGAAGCCGTGTGGGTTGGCTGGCCGCTGGCTGTTCTTTCGCTCGGACTACTCTGGTTCATGGATGATACCACTCCTCTCCCCTGGCTCATCGTTATCAATTGCGGTGTTGGTTTGGCGGCAGGTACCCTGATGGCAGCTCTCAATGTCTCGCTTCTTGCGGCGACGAAGAAAGAACTCAATGGCCATGCCATCGCCATGGGCTTGCAGGCAAGGTCAGCTGGGATGTGTCTTGGTATTGCCATTGGCACCACTGTTTTCAGCTACACCATGAACCAGAAGCTCCAAAATGTAGGCGGCGGGGAGATGAACTCGGAGGAAATCTTGAAAATGATTGAAGAGATCAAGAAGGATCCCAACTGCCGGAAAGCAATCATCGATGCTCTTAGGGTTCTTTGGACTATTTGCTGCGCTTTGTCTGGAGTTGTTGGCCTCTACAGCTGCGTCTGCAAATTTCCTCTTCTCAGGCCTCCATCTATCGAGGACCCAGACATAGAGGTCTCGGTCGTCATACCACTGGGAGAGAAAAGTGGAATATCTGGCTGTGACATACCCCGAGACTCCAAAGTATAAAGGTTCGGGGGTTCATGAGGCGGTCCACATAACGAGGCAACGAGAATTGGGTGGCCTGTTCTTTGATTAGGGATTTGGAGTTAAGCGGTTCCTCAAAACTCATTGATACCCGGCATTTCCTGGCCAACACCATTGGGCGGCGTTCCGGAACAACTTTGGGGATTGAAACGTAGGCTTTTCTTTGGAGCTACAGCACATAGATCAGAACATTGAGGAATGATAATGCGATACAACCTGTTCGATAATCACCCGCTAAGGTTTTGTTTCTCAGCGTCGCTATGAGAAGGGACATGGTCTGTAGGTGAAGCCTCGGCGAATGACTGAGACAAAACCGTCATCGATTTGCTCGTCTCGAGACTAGCATCGGTATATCGGTGCTTTCTATCTGCCAGCAGAGGGGTCTATGTCCTCCGGGTATCATCGTCAATAGGGATTTATCGACGTCAGAGGTTGGGTCGCGTGGGTGTAGTTGTTGATGGACAGATGACAGTCCAAGTCTACCGATCTGCAGCCTCGGGGCATAAGAAAGAGCCACCCATTCAGACGGCACAGGCTTCGGGAAGGAGCACTGAGACACGTGAAGGAAGCATCAGCCACGACAACCGAGGAAGTCACTTCCAACCTGGAATATTGCCAACCACTGACTGCAGGTGCTGAACAGCATGTTGGCTTTCATTTCCACTCATCATGACCATGTTCAACGGAAGACGTCAATGACTTATGTTCGGCGCCCAAGTTCACGTGGTTGATGTTTTAGACCCAAGGGAATGGTTGGTGCCACCCCCCTCCCCTTGACGTAGGGCTTGCCGATAATCTGAGACGACAGAAATGAGGGTGGAGCGATTTCGAACCTCGTGATCATTTGATGAAATCAAAATTGATTTTTTTCGACGAACAACGGCCTGGATAAATTCCATTTTCTTTTTTATTTATTTTATCTCCCCCTGAAGATGTTTTGGCATCAAACACCAAGGCGCCAGTGGCCCCCAGGGATCCGCTGTATTCCCTAGCTCGATCCTTTGGAACCAATGGGATGTAACGGTTCAACCTTCCGGAAACGGTGCAGGTGAAGCTACTGCACAGTAATGCCCCTGCCATCACGAACCTCGGGCCTTCCAGAAGGACTGTGGAAGTCCAACCACCGAGGCCTGAGCCATGAATAGGCAGGGGTTTTTGGCGACGGCTTCATTTTAGCAAGCTAGCTCCTCTTGACCATTGTGGTCACTCGGCGCTTTTTGCTTGTTAGGGCAGCTTCGGTCTGAGTTGCGCTTCATGCAGTCAACTGTTGAGAAATCTGAATCAGTTCCATCCCCCTTCGAGAAGCATTTCCGTTGCTCGGGTTCATGTTGACCGAGTGTGGCTTTCAGTCATGCCGCTTTGATGCCTGAAAGTCTCGTGAACCATTCCTTGCTCTGGTGAAGAAAAGAGGCGACCGTTTGTTTCGAAGATTTCGATGCCGATATCCGTAAAACGGAGTTGAACAGGGTGTGCGCGGAGTACAAACCGTGAAGTCTTGTGGTTTCGCGGAGCGAGTGTGGGAGTGAAGATCACTTCACAATTTCCGGCGCACGTGAGATAATTCAAGATCGAGGTGATAGCGATTTGCAGTGGCATTCGATACATAAGGCTCTTTTGTGCAGCTGATTTATCTCTCGCGCCGTGTAACATCCAGTGGAGCTTCTGACAGTCGAAAGCAAGATGATGTCAATGCTGATGGGTCGTGCGGCATCTGCCCCGGATTTCACCGCGTGGTCGGGTCGATCCCAGGTTACACATGAATTAATTGACATTTTGGCTACTTTTGATGCGCAGTGATTTACGGGTTGACGGCATAGATCATGATTCGCAATGCATGACAATCTGAAGTACCCCATCATGACATCTCGACCCCAGAGATGCAGCCCGGCCAGGAGAGCAAAATGAAGGAGATACCATCAGAGCAATTCACTTCGGCCCTGAAAAAGTCCAGGACTGTAAGAGAATTCGAACAAAGCAAACTGGTTGATAGAATCTTGACATCTGATGACTTTACTTATCTCTTCTCTTAGTGGCTGCCGGCGCCGGCACGGCAGGTGGGGGCCGGGCGTCCGGCATGGCAGCGAACAACATTTGCAAGGTCCTTGATTATCGAAATATTCGGTTCCAGACAACGTCAAAAGCCCCGCTCAGCTATGTCCATCTCTCGAGGAGATCTACTATAAGCCTTGGTTGTCGCAATTGTCTCCACATGCTTCTATACCTAAGCTTTGTACCTCGACATGGACTCTCGTACTGTACCTCGCAAGATCTACCAGTTCACCAGCCCGTACCTCTCCACCCCTCGCAGTAGTCAGCCCCAAGAAAGCCAGTCATTCAAAGACCTCGCTATCGAATACCCAAAAAATGGAAAACCCGACGATCAATCCCCTCTATGGGAACCTGTCAAAACCACGATGTACCCCTCCGTCAACCTTATTCCCAGTTTCTGGAGATACTGCGTGACAGGAAAAACCAAGCCACGATACAACACCACTACTGCGAGATTCGGCATCTCCCAATGAGAATGCTAGTAAGACTGACGACATCTTTACCCCTTTCTTTAGCCATTTTCACCTATACCAAGATCCATCAATGAATATAACGAGAAAGAAACGGCTTTTCGCTACCGAGGTCCTGCCGTGAGCTCGATGACGGTTTGTTGGAGTGGATTGTCGACCAAAGTCTCGGCCTACATTTCAAGCCTGAGAGGTTGCATCCCCTTCGTCCATTCGAGACTTGCTGACATCCTTCAGCCCGGTTCAGTCATCAAACGAGACCCAAAGTGACAACCGAAGTTTGTTTGATTCCTCATTGTCGGGTCTCTCCAAAATCCCTCCCTAACGGTCTTGCCTGCCGCTTTCCTCCCCCACATTCCCCCCGCCCCATACCTGCCTGACACAATTTCGCACTAACCAACCGGCGGGAACTTCCACCAAGCCTTCCCCAGATCGTGATTTCTCTGGCATGTACCTTACCAGCAAACGTTGATTGTTGGTAAATGGCCCTTGTTATGCAACAACAGACACGGAAAGCAGGCCCAACCGGCCGAAAGCTTTGACGTTCGGCATACCACCCGAACGACATTCTCTCGAACCTCAGAGGTCAGTTCACGAACACCGCTCCAAACAGTGGGCGGGAACGGGTGAGAATGGACGGTCGGTGAGCCTTGGCCCTTGTCGCTCATTGCTTGTTTGGAGATTGATGATGGGGCACGGACATCGAGATATCCAAAGCTTTTCCAACAACTACAACGTTGCAGAACTCAAGACTTGGAAGAAAATAAAACGGTACACTAAATCATCAATTTTATTATTTTATCTAGATTTGCAAGATCCTTTAGAAGAAAAATCATGATTCGTCAACTTTCGTCACAGATCGACAACACCATACCCCAAACTCCCCCAAAACGTGACCAAACCGCTCTGGTACGAATACAACGCATGAAATCACATCGAGATCCCCCATCGAGATCATGGCAAACCTACCCGCAGCCTCCTCCATCCTCCGTATCATTCGCGTGATTTAATGTATAACAGAGGAACAGATCAATTCCTTTTCTGATCAATATTTCTCCAGCGTGACTTACATCTGACCGCACCAAACCGCTGGACCAATCATATTTTTTGCTGATTTTTTATCCAACGCTAATGCCCATTGACAAGCGGGTAGTGAAGGTGGGTGACCTGAGACACGATGACGCTGAGACTTTTGAGGCTACATCCTAACCGCCGGCGGTAGGGTTGTTAGGCGCCGCGCTTATGGTGAAGAGAAATGTCTTGCATTGACATCGCATTTTGTGTTTAGATGCACATGATGGCTGTCTCACATGTGCATACATTTGACTGCCGTCTACACTACCATCTTGCCGCCAGCCGAAGCGAAAGTGTGAAGCGAGGCGGCAATTGGTAGGCGGAAAAAAAGAGGTTGCATATGGGCTGCATGTTGCTGATAGTCATGAAAATAGGTATATTTTCACCTCAACTTTGAGCCTCACGTGGGCCAATGGAGACCACGTCAGCCATCGCCAGACTTCACTACCACCACCGTCTAATCCTTCCTGGCCTCCCCTCCTCCCCCCCTCCTATACTTCCTCTTATCCCCCCTCCTCATCAACTTCCTATCTCTCGTCCCCTTCCCACCCTCCCAATACCCGCTCCCCCGCTTCCCAATCACGCTCCTCCCGCAAAACGCACAGCTCTCCACACTGTAGTTCTGCTCTCGTGAGCACCACCCGCAAATCATCCTGTTCGCCCACTCATTGATGTGCTCCTCGGCTGCGTCATGGCACTTGTCACAGGGGTACACATTCGAGCAGCATGAAAACCGGAACCATCTGTAACTCTTCTTGTAGTGCTGACACGTTCCCTTTTCGGGAAGCGGTTCGCCGGCGTGAAGGCCGAGTTTCTCTGTCTTGCGACGAGGTCCAGAAGTGGGTGGGAGTCGGCTGTGCGTGCCGGGGGCGTAGTCCAGGAACTTGACATCGGGAATCTTGAAGGTGAAACGGGCGTGGCATTCGCGGCAGATGTTGGTTGTTGTCTCGCCTCGGACGGAGACGAGGCCGAGGGAGGGGTGGGAGCATTTGCCGCAGGTGGGGACGAATGTGCTGGACGTTGTTAGTATCAGTGTTGTAAAGCAAAGAGAGAGCGAAGACATACCTTGGTAGCAAATCCGCAACTGTGCACCCACTCGTATCGATAAATCCTGCCCTCGTCGAATTCATGTGTACCAGCTCCTGCCTGTACCTAACGGTGAAAGCGGTTGCACACTTCTTGCAACTACTCGCCTTCTCCAAGTTGTTCTTCAGCCCCGTTACTTCATTGAGCGTCTTGCATCGATCACATTTGACGTTCAAGCTCAGAATCGAGACCTGAAGCAACTCAATACCATGCAGCTCAATAGACGGGAAAGACATAGCCGTTCCCTTCTCAGCCGTCTGGGTAGGCATTGACGATGATCCTGTCTCTTGTCCATTTGTCCCAATCTCCGCACCTCCCTCGTCATCTTCATCTTCAGAATCATAGTCCGACGATTCCGTTTCGTCGTCGCCAAATCCCCACTCTGGCGGCCGAGGAATAACGTGCAAATGCCCCTTATCAACCTGAACAGCAGCAGTCGTAGTAGCCGCAGTAGCAACGTGTTCCGCCTCCTTTACCTCCACTTCCACCACTTTGCCTTTCCCCTCCCCAATCTCCTTTTTCTTCTTCTCCTTCTCTCTCAGCACCTCCCTGACGAGCAAATGAATCCGCTGCGCCAGCCAATTCACCATCGCCACCAATCCCATCTTCTCCCCTGTGTCATCACCCTCCTTTTTGACCAACTCCCCAGCCTTCTTGGTGAACGCCTCCTCTACCCCCTCCGCTAGCTCCTCGCCTTCATGCCCGCCCTCGACATCATTAAGCAGCGCCCTCAGATTCTGTAACGGGTACAACAACGGCACCACTAACTGAACCGACTTTACCCCTTGCAAACTCGCCGGTAACTCTCCTCTTTTCCTCGGCTCCAGAGGCAACGTATAGATGATCCCATCACTAGACTTGTGATAATGCGGTAGTCTCCCCATCCTCGCCTCCAACTGCCTCACCTCTTGCGCTCTCTGGGCTTTCGCCTGGGCGATCTGTGCCCGGGTGAAAATTTCCAGAGGAATATATGGCCTTCTTACAGCCGGTGCAGGAGCAGGTATCGGCGCCGGTGGTGCCTCCTCCTTTTCCTGCTGCTGCTGCTGCTGCTGATCCAGATGTCTCGTGTCCTTGAAAATTGTGAGTTTGACAGTCTCAGCCTTCTCCTCACTTAGCAATCCCTCTAATCTCTTGTCCAACCCATTGGTAAGACTGAGCAAAGTGACACTCCCGCCGTTGGCCTTCCGTTCTTCCACAAGCTTATCCCATCCTTTCTCAATATTGATTGCAAAACCCCTTGGAATATTCCCATTTTTGACATGCAGCTTTGCAGGGAATTTAGGGTATCTTGCTGGGATGTGGAGGTCGCATTCTAGGTGGTCGAGGTCAAAGGGGAAATCTGGATCCGAGGGGACGAGGTTGAACGCAAGAGAGGTTTCCCCGCCTGGTAAAGAGGTTTCCTTATGGGACGGATAGCGGCGTTTGAGTTGGTTGATTTGGTATGTTCGTGTGTCTTGGGTTTGCTGAGCTGGGGTGGGCCTTGAGACCACCCGGGAAGGGGGAGGGGCTGTGGTTACTGCTTGGGGGCCGTGAGTAGATGTGGGGGCCGTGGAGGTGGTGGGTTTGGGGTGAATGGGTATCATTTTGGCGTCTTGTCGAAATTGTGCGACGTCTGTAGAAAATATCGTGATGATAAACCAAGAAAAGCCTGATGTTGCGTGTGGTTGATGAGATGACCGTTGTGTGGTGAAAGCCGGTCGTTAAGAGAAGTGGTGGACGGGATGCCAAGATCAGTTGAAGCTCAAGGAGACGAAACCCAAAAGCAAAGGCCAAAAGATTTAGTAAATAAATTGCACCAAAAACTCAATTCTAAGAAGTGGCAAAGTGGGCTTTTCTCTCTCGGAATGATTCACCCAGATACGATTGCTAATGCGGCGACCTGAGGCTCTCGGCATGTGAGTCAGATCCCCGAATGCCTTTCGATTGTCAAGGCCAAGCTTCGCTCCTTCTGGAGTCTGCGTGAAGCTGCGCCCGACGTCAACTGTGGGGCACCTGAATGTGGGGCGGCGAGGTGAGACACTTGCGCTAAACTAATCTGAGACACGGTGAGGCTCGGTGAGCTCAACACCATCATCACTTCTCTGGAGTTACCTCTGAGCCCCTTTTTCATGGGTGTGAGTGCCGGCTAATCAAGCTTCAGTTTTATGTTCTCTTCGATATGTACTTGTTACCCCTTTCTTGGCGGACTCTAATAGCCATATTCACTTTCGGGCCTATGCAGACGCACTGGCCGGTATGGTGTCAATTTCATCCCAGTACCACAAGCGTACCTATCCTTAGACTTCGGTACTGTTGAGTATTCTGTAAGTCATGTGAGCCCAGCCACGGCTCGGCAGAACCGAAACACTCCTTGGCTTCGGGAAAGATTTCCCAGCCGAAACAGAAACCCAGCTCCCGAGAAACACACATACCTTCAGGTATGCATTTCTCCCATGAGCAGTGAAGTCAAAGCAAGGGAGTTTGGATATACCGGATAAACTGTCTCCCATGGCCGGCACTTCCACGTGGGAATGAACAAGGATATTTGGTACCCGAACGATGACTGCATGTTGATAAACCGATTAGTAACAAATGGAATGGGAAGTATATTGAGCTATCGGGCAGACTCGAGACAAGGTTATATTACTCGGTGAGCTCCACAGCTTCGCTTGTCGGATGTCTTCCGATATTCCACCGACAGTCCAGGCGCTTCAACCTCTCATTGTTGGGCGAGACTGCCTTGCGGAAACATTTCTGAGCGCGCTCATCCGTCGCGGTAGCTACGGTAGGTCCACAAACTGTGTGATGATCTGAGATTGATGATTCCTCCCAAGACGCCCAACCTCTGTCGCTGAAGTTCAGACTGTTGTGAGCAACAAAGGATGACAGCCAGGGCCCTGTGGCCGTGAATTGGGATTGCAGTCATTGACCTGCATGGACCTCATAGCAGCCACACTTGCATATACAAGAATTCGTGAAGCGAGAACGACTGCTTCAGGGGCAAATAGGCGAGTGGCAACGGTTGATGAAATGTAACTGGAGGCTTCCGGTACACGTCTACCGGCAGCAATGTTGTCAATGGTACAAAGCCGTATCCTAGGGATTGCTCCCAATGGCGAGGTAGGCTTTACCGAGTCCCAATGTAGGGAACCCAGTATCTCCAAATCCTGAGCCCGTCTACAATCTGTGGCCGAGCATGAAAATAGCCGGACATGGTTGGGGCCGAAGACTCTTCGTGTAACAGCGCTTGTTTGTGTCTGCGATCTGTAAAATTCGACGCAATCGGAGTCTCAAGCTTGGTATTCTCGAGGAATTAAACTTGTGGCTTCTGGGTAACGGGAGTAGAGCAAACTGCCGAAGACAGCCTCGAAATAACCCCAGCCTTTGCATGCCCAGGTGACAGGTAGCCAAGGCGATCAGCAATGTACTGGCAGTTGAATGCGGAATCACTTATTGGCTTGGTTGGAATTCGTCTTCAGCCTCTGCATACGCCGGTTGGAATGATCGAAGATCACGATCTCCAGCGCCTCGTAACAAAGAAGAAAAGAAAATCCCAAAGACTGTCAGCAATGGCAGGTGCAGCATCAAGTGCTGAACGTGCAGGCGCCATGCAGCTGCATCTGAGGCAAACCGACACCCTCAAATCGGACCCGTTAACCCACATTGCCGGCTGCACGACGCCAAAAGGTGAGAAAGAAACGGACAATGCCTGGTGAGAGATAAAATAGCAAGACATGTGGTCTGGCTGCCACGTCAAGCCATCCATCCCCTATATTGGCCCGACCTACCTTGCCCACCTATCTTTACACCGAGGCGTGAGTGGTGACCTGCTAGTTAGATATCGTGTTCAAGTTCCAACACCACCGGCTAGCACCAAATCATCGTGATGACGACCCCCGATTTTGATGTTTCAACGTTCTGACAGGTGATAAGGTGATGATCGTGGACGGGATGAGAGTGCGGCAGGTTGGCGCCCAACCGCAACCGCGCGGCCGGGACAGCGTCATATCATATCTTTAGCGTTCCTATCAGCGTCCATACCAGAGCCCTACTGACCTGACGCCTCCTTTTCGCAGCGCCGTTGTTTGCTGGTCATGTCAGATATCAGCTTTGTGAGCTGGTTTTGGTGGCTTCGGCAGATAAGGAACAGGACAAGGCGAGGCTGCTGCTTGCTTCCTCGTGTTTGCCCGGCTGGAGTGGCTGATGGAGGTAGGTGAGGCATGCATTGGCCGATGCAAGCAGGTGTCGTGACTTGGGACCGCGGGAGTGAATGACGACGATGGTGGTCAAGTCAGTGGCACGATGATTTGGCACTGATAGCATTGGCATTTCCATTCGTCGGTAATTGACAAATTCCCTGCTTTCGGAAGAAAAGACGGTCAGCAACTTCAGCCTGGATTTGGGATGCAGCCGGCGGAATGGAATTGGAGGTCCATTTCCACAGGATGCCTAGAATCATGGATGGATGGATGATGGATGGGGGACGGGGCTGCTACTCACCTGGTAGAAGAGTTGATGAGTTGGCAACCAGATGACCAGCATTTTTCAAGGTACCATGGCCCGAGGGGCTGCCGGCCACACACCAACTCACTTGGAAGTAAAGTTTTGGGGCCGGGTGCGGGGGGTTGAGCTCTTGGGGAGGGGCGGGACGGAGGAGGGATAAACGGGACGGCGAAGCGCGTCCATGTGATGGTTAAATCGTCCTATCAGTATGCTTCTAGAAGCCAGTGTGAGTTGACTGCGGGATAAATCGTTTATTCGTTTATTTTCCAATCTTTTATTTTTTTTAATTTCCCGTTTAAGTTGTCGGTGTGAGTTCGCAATGTGGAGATTTGGAACTTCACCGTTGCTGACAAAAAGCTTCTCGTGGACGCTCTTGCTACCACCTATCGGAGTAGCGTCTGAAGCCACGATGAGGCGCTTATATGTCGTTGCAGATACGGGCAGAACAGACGATGAACAAGGAGCTGCAGACTCATATCTGCAGTATAGTCAAACGAATGATTGAGAGCACTATTAGCACTATCTTCAAAAGCTTAAGAGAGTTCTCCGTGGTCCCGAACAACGATGTCAAGTGTAGAGCCCAAAGACCTAACTTTGGCCAGATTCTTGAACGGAAGTATGGCTGAGTATTCAGCATCGCCTCACCCTTATTGGGCTGAGTGGCTTGGGGTTTTACAGATCGAAGCTTCCGTTTTGCGCGGGGTAGCTATCACCAATACTCCCGTCGCCTGACCAGCCCCTCACCGTTATCTCCAAGTCAAATAATTTTCAGAGAATTTATCGCATTTTATCCTGCCCTCCATCAGCCAGCTACAGGAACACCGACAGTGACATCAGAACAGGTACCACTACTGGATACTTGGAGTCCCCGGGTGGTGCCTCATCAGCAGGACATGAACAACCTTCACAACCACTTCCCACCACCACCATCAAACTTGTTTGTCCCCGCGCATATCGTGGGAAAAAAGACAATGACCGCTAAAAAAAGGGTAGTCACCTTCTTCCCCTATCAGATTGGACCCTAATGTCTCACATCCAAAAGTCTTGTTCCCATTGTCGGTTTCACCTGACAAACCCGCCAAGGGAGTCGAGATTCTATTCGTACTTCTGCTCGAGGGCATGACTTCATCTACCATCACCCAAACTCAAACCTCGGGGTCTGGATCATTGACGTGGACATTACTCACTCACCTCACATTCTCTCCAATATCTGCGTGGACAGTTGCTTCTTACATGCAAGCTGCAAGCAGTCATTTCCCCCAATGTCGTGCATTTGTCTACCTGCCTGCCTTACACCACTTGCATGCTGCACTTTTCTCTCTTTGCAGCGGAGATCAGTTTCCATTATCATTTCCTTTCCCATTTGACGTTCATCAGCATACCCGTACCTCACCCATGACCATCACAAAGCTAACTTGCCCCTTTCCAGTGCAACAAACACACCTCATCACTCCTCTCCCTCTCCCATTCCACAATCCCTCCCCCGGCAGGCGTTTTTCTCTACCCGCGTACAAACACCCCATCACACCCCTTATCCCTCCCCTCAACAACAAAAAGACCACCGTCACACACACACCCCCGCCCCGTTTCCGGCCCTAGATTTCGTGTGCGTCCAAATATTATACAGCATCTATCACATTGGACTCTCCTCGACACACGACACAAACACACGACATGAGATGCAAACACAGCAGAAAGATACCGACCCGTTTGGTATCACCATCACACAAGACACCACTGTCAATAGTCCCTTCTCCTCCTGCCAAGAAATGAGGGAGGTAGGGCTTGAGATATTGCAGGGTGAACACAGAGATTCGTCACGGGGTACATATCGTAACGTGTCTTGTATACGGCAAATCACCCCACGTTTACATCACGGCACTGACTACCGTGGCGGAAGTGGTAGTTGTGGGCTGGGCTGAGTGACCTGTAATTCGCTGGGGGGAATCATGAGTAAGTGGTATTTAACGTCGAAAGCGTCAGTGTCGAGGCTGAATGGCCACTTCGACTCTGTGGCATGTAAGAAGAGATCTCCTGAAAATAACTGGCTGTAAGATCCCATTTGTGCTCCCTATTCGGGTGCTGGTGTTGTCGCACGGGACAAGTATGAAAAGAGAGCGACATCGGCGCGGTCAACGATGGCATCGCAGCGATAGGGAGCAACCGGAATTCAGGGGGATGTCAAACATGCGATATCCATTCTTCACCGACCGCTTTTTTGCTAACAAGGTTCTCTCCCTAAGATAAAAGTAACCAAGTAATGATGATCCGCTTCGAACAATTCTTCCAAGAGCGCTTAACAAACTCCTTCTCACCGTGGTTCCTCTGTTACATGACCGCATGCTCACTCCGTCTTAAGGACAGCATTTCGATCAGCAAACGGGTTGTCCTCTTCCTCTTCCTCCGAGTCCTCGTCATCAGATGGCTCAACACGGCGCTGGATAGATGGCTTGGGCGCCGAAGGCCGTGGTGGAGCCGGCGGTCGAGTGGGAGAACTGATGTTGAGACTGGCCATGCCTTGAACTGGGGACCTGGGGCTCGAGGGGGAGCCGGGCTCTTTTCCTTTTGCTTTCTCTGTGGCCACTGTTGGAAGAGTCAGTACGGAAGCGTGAAGCGTGAAAATAGGGGTATCTACTTCGGTACAAATGTGCTTGCTCGGCCAGCTCGTCGTCAGAGTCACTGTCCGCATCGATAGAGCGGTCGAGCTGCTCAAACGTCATGAGTGCTGTGACGAGCGTGTCGTTTGCGTATAGCAGACTTCCGAGCCATTCCTCGGATTCTACATAGTGGATCTAGACAACAATTAGGCGAGATCATCGCTGTGACAAGATTGCCAAACTTACATAACGCAAGATCTTCCTGCGAAGACTCTTACAGGCTTCGAAGCGCTGCACCGCTGCTTGATTGTCTGAAATGCGCTCTTTTTCACGGTTGATGGTCTGCAGTGTGTTGGTGAGGTTGATCGAGGCAATGGAGGCTTCCGCGATATGGGCCTTCATCTGCTCCTTCTCAGCTTCCAAGTTGAACGGCTGGCGTCTCTTGCCTTTCTTATCCTTCTTCTTCTTGTCGTCTTTTGAAGTGTGGCTAAAAGACTGAACGGTACCAGCTGTTTTTGTCTCAAGCCCATGGCGAGGTCCCAATTGGGATGGTCCTGCCGCCGACGGGCTTCTGACTTCGTCGTCGTCATCCCCGAATGGGTTTGAAGTCTCTTTGATCACCTTGGACTTCTCCTGGGTCACTACTTGCTTCCTCTTAGGAAGCTCGTTGTGGAGAGTAGCGATCTGCTCCAGGCCGCGCACACCCTTGTATTGGACTGCCCAGCTGCGAAAAAGCTCAGTACACTTCTTGCGCACCTCCGGGTCAGACAGCTGAGCCTTGCCGCAAAACCGCAAACGCTCAAGCAGAGCTTCGTCAGCAAAGCTCCGCTGGAAACGAGGACCTGCATTCTGGATGAGACCATCAAGAAGGGTGAGAGCGCGGAGTTGCCGGTGTAGATTCCCGTACTTGAGCTTCTTTCTGATAGCTCGTGCAGCTTCCGAAGGACCTGAATCCTGAAGATTGATGACCTCCACAAGCTCTGGAATCCCACTGAGATCATTTTCCGGTATTGCCTCACTGGTCAGGTGTTCGATGGTCACGGTGACTGCTGTGTAGGGTTTCTTTTGGGAGAACATGATGAGAGGGCAATGTATGGGTTACTGGATCACTAGCACATCAGTCAGTTATTGTTTGCATTTAAACTTGGTTGATGAGTAGTGTTGTTTCATATCACGTCGCTCAGGGAGACGGAGCACACACCCTGCCGCAATGTCACCTCATCGAGATGATAGTTGAAGTTTAGGAGCGGTTCTAGTTGTCTTTGACAAGGAGCAGATGATAATGATCCTTTCAAGCGACGTGAACAGCAAAGTTTCGGCAAGACGATAATGAGGCTCCGGTCATGCGCAAGCTTGCTGTCAGGACCGGCTTGGGCACAGCTCGTGGTGAGCGATAAGATAACACTGGGGATGGCGGGGTAGCCTGAGGGCAGCGAAGTGCTAAGCCCCTTCACAGGAATGAAGCACCGAAAGAAGAGAAAGTTGTCGGGTATTGATGCTCGAGTCGCATATGACACAGTGAGAAGTTGGCCATCAAGAGACGGAAAAGCCGTTTCAAGTGGGCTGCAGCAGGCAAAGGTGTCACATTCCCGGGAAACTCACATCATGGCAGCTGCCCCGCAACCTGGGAACTCCTCGGTGATCACCATCCATGGCGCCGAAGCTTGGGCCATACCAGCGCCTGCCAAGCATTTCCTCCCAACA
This sequence comes from Triangularia verruculosa, assembly GCA_033296885.1. Lineage (NCBI taxonomy): Eukaryota > Fungi > Ascomycota > Sordariomycetes > Sordariales > Podosporaceae > Triangularia > Triangularia verruculosa. The sequence goes on along the minus strand of MU863911.1, from coordinate 247,225 downwards.
GTGGCCTGTGGCACACACAGTCCCAGCTGTCCGCCGGCTGCCGCTCAGTCTCAGGGGCTCTGCCAGGGGGTGATGGACAGGATAGGAAAGAACGACTTACACGCAACAGAAAGAGCTGCCCACGAGTTGCACAAACTTAATTAAAGAAATGAATGTAGCGGAAATAAATTCTATCTCCCCATGGGCACACATCTATTCTGTTCTGGTATCTCCGGAGGTCCTCGGCGCATTTGCCATCGGTGGCTCTCCTCGTCTTTGTCGCAACATTGCTGTTGAAACCCTCTTCACATCTTTTTGACGAAGTGCAAAGAAGGTACCCGACCAACAATGGCGGAGAGACGTCAACCCCATCTGGCCGGGAGACTAACCAAAAAGTAAGTTGCTCCAAATCCAGATTTTGGAGTATAAAATGACCGACGTCACAAAGCTTGACACCGTTGAAGGTCGCCCAGAACTCCAATTCTCGCCGGAGTGGACCATATTTACCGGATGAGTTGAACTGGTCTTCAAAGGATCCCTACGACCTATCGGATAGCTCCCAGGATGGCCATGGAGAGCGCAAAGCCCGACGACCGGCAAAGAGGGCAAAATTAGATTATGGTGTTCACCCCGGCCTTGTTGCTGGACAGCATGGTGAGGAGAACCCTACGGCCAAGCATTATCCTACACCGAAGCTTACGAGTGAACCCTCGAATGCCTCTTCGACTCTCAATTTGTGGCCCTTCTCGACAACCTATGATTCCGATCTTGCAGAACCGGGGTCACTCGCTGCCACCGTCGCGAACTTAGACGAGTTCATTGATGAATCTTGTTTGCACCACGCCCAGCCAGACACACCTGTGGCACAATCAGTCGACCATGATGGGAATCATACCAAACAAGAAGTTAGAAACTGGGTGCATCTCACTGACTCGTCAAAGGCCCTGGAACAGAACCAGGTGTACGCAGAACCAGAAGAGGGTCTCGCGAACCACGCAGGTCTTGCTCGTGACGACGAATCTCGGAGAGTACCCCACGTGGGCTACGCAACAGATGTTCATCGTGAGAATGCCGTCGACTTTACGCATTTCGTCAATTTCACCCAGCAAGATGCGGAGGAAGAAAGCTATAGCATAGGATCGCTTGACGAGGAAGACCTAATTAAGCTAGTAGACTCGGTCGACCCGCCATCGCGCCACACACCCCCGACAAGCGTCCTGCGAGATATGAGCATTGTCTCATCAGTTGGGGCGTATGATCCGAACCTTCAAAGATCCCCGCCTGGCAAGGCTCCAGAGAAGCCAGAAGAGGAGGAGCTGTTGGATTCCGACATCGACTGGAGTCCAATCCTGGAAGAGCTCTCAACACAACCCAATCCTCACCCCCTGGATCAGTCGGCATCTCAGCCAGCTACCACCATCAAGCCAACACAAACACCGAAATCCGAACTGGCTCCTTCTCGGCAGCAAGCTGTGCAGCCTTTTACTCGGCCACCCTTTCCACAAACACTTCGAGACAAATCTCCCATATGCGGCCTGTCCAACCTCACCGTCTTACGCACTTGTTTTCGTCTCGGTCATCTCATCGCCGAGAATAACCACAACTCGTCTCGGAATCAAGATGCCGTATACGAACTCTATGCCCGTGTCAACTACTCACACCGGAACCGCCCTTCTTCTACCCATATCCCTCTCTTCAACGTCGTCAAACACGATAACTCGGCACGAATGCAACATTTTCAGTTTGCTGACCTGTGGAGAGATACCCCACCTTACGTCTGGGGGGTGTTGGAGAACTGGAGGCCAGATGGGGTACTAGATAAACAGAGCAGCGTATTTCTCTCTTCCGGGCCGCCTCCCTCGCAATTCACGCAGGGTAATGACGTTGAACGTGAAAGGAAGCTTTGTCGCTGTATCTGTCGGATATCCAAAGCTCCCAGCGAGGAGTCTCAAGGCGGCGGAAGAAACAAGAGGAGCAATCCTGATATTGGCAGGTGGGTAATGAAAGTGTTGTGGATCGAGGAGATTGGGTGGGAAACGATCGAGAGAATGAAGACCTTTACCTGTCAGGAATGAACGCGATCTGAAAGAAGGATGATATATCTGGGGGTGAATATTTGCTTGTTGTGTTGAACTGTATTGGAGCAAGTTGAGATGACGATAGGGGTGAATGGAGATTTGCTAGCCATTGGAACTTTGCTAGTTGTAGGAAATGGGATGGGTGGTTAAGACGGACTTTATAACGGGCTCCTCGAGACCTGGGAAGATAATAGGAGAAGATAATAGCTTTGCAGCGGAGTGAAAGAAAGGAACGGGTAGATTCTTGGGATGAGACGTGGAGACTGAGACAAGAAGGGTTAGCTCAGAGTCCCTCTGCAATAATACAAAGTGGCATCTTCCAGGAAAGCGATTTAAGGGATACCCCGATGTCTTGAAATGTAACTTTAAAAGAAAAAGCGGAAAGGCTTCGAGAAAACGCCGCATGGTGTCGTGAAATTACTGGAGAGAAGATACAGATCCTTTCCACCATTCTCAAGTCTTTTCAAAGGGACAAGGATTCTAAAAAAAATAGGTAGAACGTGATACTCCTTCAGAAAATGACGTATTGCAACATTCTGACGGATGGTACTAAGAGCTTGAATCGATACCCTCATGCTGAACGGTAAGGGAATCAATAACAAAAGCTCAGGTTAACTTTACATTACATACCTGTCCTGTACCTCAGCTTTTAGGGGACTATTGGTATTAGGATGAGACATGGAGTGGCCCTTGTTCTTAATTGGAGCAAAGCTGCAATCCATTGTCGTAGGCTGACACTTATCATAATGTAAGCAGTGGCTAGAGTTTCGCTCTATCTACTGTAAGTAAGGAAAGCCGGTAAACATAGCATATCTTAGCGACCAATAGTTTTCGGACCCTTCAATAATTCGGAGAAAACTTTCGGAGATTCAGGTAGACCTAGTGAAGCTTCGCTCCATCCTTTCTACCTTACGTACCGATTTAAGCTGCCATACAGGCCAACATCGACTTTGTAGTCAAGATATCGTATACTACTACGTCCTGAACAAAAGAAGGCATTGCATGAGGCCTTAAAAGGCTTCGAAAGACAGTAGATAGACCGTGGAGATCGTTTAAACGACTACAAGATAGTCAACATCCGTTCAAAGATAGGTACTTGAAGCGCATTTCCTTTAGTGGAGCAAGAGAGGTGCGGTCCTAACCTACAGTGACAATTACTTTATCAGGCCGTGACTGGGTCTGCGGATCATTTTTGAGGAGTATCTGGCTTGTAAGCCAGCACGTCTAAGGCATACTTGCTGTCATTACATTACAAAAGTTTATTGGTCTGACATTCCGATGTTGATAGCTGTCTGCTTTGATCTGCAAATCACGAGGCGGAATTATAAGGGCGGTTGCACCAACATCAGCCAGGTATGCATGCTAGCCAACGTGTGGTAGGTAGGCTGTCAGTCGGGCTGACTTGAAGGCGGAAGCTGCGCTCTTCCCCTCATTTTTCTCACACATCAACGACAACGAAACCTTTCCCATCGGTTTGCTCGGGCTCTCCTCTTGACTAGCGCTAATATCTCGTCTTTTTCATGTGTATTTCCGTCAATTCATTCACCTGATATTACGAAGATTGCCGTCCAACCTTCGCCATGGAGGTTATTGCGGCAGGTGCCAGCTTTGTCGCTATCGGGCAGGCTCTGGGTGCCGTGCCCAAAATGGTTGAGATGTTGCGATCAGTCAAGGAGGCAAGGAGTGACTTGGGGCTTCTTCTCAACGAGGTAGGTACACTGCCAGAGCACCTAAGAATTACCGCAAGATTCGTTATTCTAACTCTGAGAGTAGCTAGAAACCCTACGCGCAACCCACGTTGAAATGGAAGCATTAAAACGGCGACTTGACCCGCCCCCAGAACCCTCCAATTTGCAAACCAGCGGAGTAAAAGAGGAAAGCATAATACTATCCGCAGAGATGGCGCGGTCTTTTGATACGGCCGCTCACGAACTCGAAACCTTGCTGTCTGAGCTCGATGGTCTCTACAAAAGTTGTGCGGTGGGGGCAGACATTAGGCGTATAAAATGGATATGGAACAAGAAGAAGGTGACACAACTTTGTGAGCGTGCTAGATCCATTCGCTTACATATTCGAATGGTGATTTCGGATATTTCAGTAAAAGAAGCGCAGTAGGCTTATCCCCTTACTGGTCACCTGCCTGGAAATGATTTGCAATAAGCTAACTCAGTCTCGACAGCGACACATGCCACAAAATGCGACTGGAAATACAGTCCCTGTTCATTCAGAATCAGTTCGTTGCCGCTCAGACCCAGTTTTCCATAGTTCATAACCAGTCCGGAATAGCGAAGCTCCAAACAAGCCTCGATTCGATATCAGCTGTCATTTCAGAGCGCGCCACCGCGACGGATCGAGATGTGTACTCTACGTCTGCGGAAGCGACAGTCATCGAGCTCGAGAGAAAAGAGATTTCCAAGGAAGACGCCCACGATACTTCCATTGCTGTGTCAGTAGCGATTCCCATCGAATGCAGGGAGGACTGCCACTGCCGATGCCATACTTCGAAGAGGCAGACGCGGTCACCCTCATGGCTGACACCGATCATTGGGTCATGGATGCTTGAGTACGACATTACCCTCATCACAAAACCTCTTAGGTGTGATACATCAGAATGTCAGCGATCGGGGCCATCAACAAAGCTTGAGTACGACTTCCCGTCATGGCTTTATCACGCCCATTGCGCATTTGGCTTGTCGGTTGGGAGTATGACCGGCTACGGGGCATATCTACGGCTGTTTGTACCGAGATATGCCCCTTATCACACCAACGTCTGGGCTTTCATCCGAGGTCGAATACGTTTTGATCAACTTAAAATACACGCCGACACTGGAGGCATGTATTATCCGACGGACTCTGTTGCTTATGGACATTCATTATTAGCCGTAAGTAAGAACTTCAACTCCTAGCTCTGCACGATGCCTTGACTTCCTAACCAAATGTTTATTGATGTCCAATCAGCTAGTTTTCATATATGCAAGGAGTGAAGACGTCAAAATCATGGTTAGCTATTGAGCAGCGATCCTGCCAAAAATAGATATCTCACCGTACGTATCGGACCATGGTGTTGGTTTCGTTAGGATAGAAGGACTTATCATATGTGCAGCCATGATCGATATGTCCTTCATAGACAGCTTCATTACATGGCCCATGAAAGGGGTTGTGAACGGGCCCGAATCTTGAAGAAGACATTGCAGTTACTGAGACCGTCATCCGAACGTACATCTTGGCCGCTGCATGATGCAATATCACATGGCGGAGAAATCGAGAACGTTATCGTCAAGTATCGACATACGATCAATTTGATAGACCACAGGGGTTGTGCGCCCATCCATATCGCGATTACAGCCCATAACCATCTTGCTCTACAAACTTTGATCCGCCACGGTGCTAACGTCGAACTCCAAACACCCGCATTACACACTGCAGCACACTTCGCCGTCTTGAGAAAATGCGTTGAATGTTTGGGTTATCTTATGGATGCGAAGTGCGATCTTGGTGTATACGACCAGCACGGTGAGCCTCCTATTCATCACCTGGTCGCGTGACATGCAGATTGTCGACCACGCAATTCGGCATTATGCAGCGATCACGATTGGAACCGCATACTTGAAGTCTTGAAGATGTTGGTGGGGCTCCAGCCCTGGTTGGCCAATGCAAAGTGTAGGAGGGCAGGCCATACTATCTTGATGAGGATTGCTGCGCATTCTTGTACCAAGCCGGAGTTTTTCAAATCAGTGCTAGATTTCCTGCTGGAAGGACGTTCAGTGGTGGATCTCGAGTCAGCCGACAAATGGGGGTGTACAGCTGCAGTTTTGGCGATTGAGAGCAGGAGTTCGAGCGTGGAATACCTGCGACTGTTGATCCAAGCTAGAGCTTCGCTGACTTCAGTTCATGATTATGGGAACATACTTCACTCGGCAGCTCAGTACGCTAGCATTGAGATGCTTGAATTTCTACGGACTCGGGACATTGTCGTTGACTGGAAATTGCAAAGCCGAAAACGAGGTTGGACAGCATGGGATGAGTTTCGTTGGCGGATGACCGGCGATGACATTCAGCTTTTGGAGTATGGAAATACTCGGCCCTCTGTGGCTGAAGCCCACACGTTTGCTTTACTTTACAGCGAAGTGAGAGATAGGTGTCTCCAACAAGAGCATGATTTTTTGGAGGCAGTTGCTGGTTGCTCTCGTGGAGGTGAAATGGTCGGAAACCTGGAAATTTTGAGGGACTGGTACGAGGAAATGGGATGTGAAGCCGACTTGGGAACGGTCATAGTTGTGGAAAATCAGATCAGGAATGGAATGTTGGATGCGGCACACGAGACCCTTGTGGACAAAATGGCTGATTGTCGACTTCACATGCGAAGATCACCATGGATGTACGGCTCGGTAATTGACCCGGACGAGGACAAGGAGGACTATCAGGATGCATACAAACAGTTCGACGATTTGCTGTTTGAGAAATTTGGCACAGAAGCACACTTTTTTGGTGTAGGCAAACCATCTGAGGGCAGAAGTGAGGAAGAGGGAGGTGGTATGGAAGAGGGACGTGGTGGGGAAGAGGGAGGTAATGAGGAACAGGAAGGGGGGCTGTGACGAAAAGAGAGGACACGAAGAAGGAAATATGAGAACAAAAAGGGGGCCAGTATCACAAGAAAGAGTGAGATTGAAGTATAAGGGAGGTATGAAGGACACTTTGAAGAAGACAGGAAAAGGCTGAGGGGTAGATTGAATGGTAGGCAAATGGTGAATGAGCGATGGCTTAGACTCCGGCGTTATAGCTCACTCAGGACGATTTGCACAACTTACAAGTGGCTTCTCAAAACCCTGCTGTAGCAGAAAATAGAGATTTGAGAGGAGACATCATCCGTCGAGACTCAATACCGCTCAATAGTTGAAGCTGGCCGCTCAGTGTACCATCATCACCCAGATGCTGAGCTCACGGTGGGGACACAGTTGAACCCTTGATCCCAACACCCCACCCACATTGGTGTGGTTGTAGGGCTGAAGCCATCAAGTCCGTTGCAAAGCTGGGGATCAGTTGTGAGGTAGGGAATTTGGGATTCATAAGAAGATTCGCAGTTGTGATTTCCAGCCATGGCCTTCAGTCGGCGCGAGACCTAGCCTCGGTGTGTCATGTCAACACTTACGCAGTAGAGCTTGCCAAGAAGTTGGCCCCGACGTCATCTGTGGACAAGGGGAGCTTGGGCCAGGTGGGGTTCTAGCGCACCTTGGCAAAGGCAAGTTCCGAGACAGTGGGGTTAACCGCTCCCCTGTTTGGCCTATCATCTGCCGTCATTTGCCCACTTAGAGGGCGTTGGCTCAGAAATCGTTGAGGTCATCCTGTATAACCCTGTGGAAATCATCGACCAAGGCATAAGCAATAAAAAATGGAGACGACCTCGCTTGCGTCCAACACTCAAAATGGCCAGCTCCCCGATTTTGAAACTGCCCCCATGACCCTAAACCGAGGTATCTAAACGCGGGAGCTCTTTCTTTGACACATCTCCAAGCCTCATAGTGCTCCTTCTCAACAAAAAGTCAAAACGCCTCCTTGGCATCCCATACTTTCCTTTGACGAGCGTAACCCACGGACCAATACAAGCGCTTAGCTTCCACGATTCTGTGGTCACATTATCGGCAGCCTCGCGTGTATGCAAGCCACAGCTTGGCTGACTTGCACGTAAGCTTTGTTGAAGCCGAGGCATCAGAAACGAGACCAGTATCACAAGCTTGGAGATATTGACGTTGGTACGGACTGGAACGAGCTTTTAGGCTCTCCGGACCCGTCGGTTTGGTTGGTATCTTTCGACCGACTTGCAGAGACTAGCTCTTGCTTGACAAGCTTTGTCTGGCGAGTTGACAGCTTGCCAAGTTACACCACGCTTCAGACGTCCCTTTTCTGTCTTACAACAACTCTCGTACTGCTCTGCCGCAGTAATAGCTACCCACAATGCCTACCTCATACAATACCTCCGCCATTCCCTTGCGGAAAGTCCAACAACCTCCTTACACAATCCCGGTCCCCAACCACCCTGAGATAGCAAACGAGACTATACCCCGCCGCCACCCCAAGGCCCGCGATGGTCTGCTCGAGCGCCCCGCCCCGGATGTCAACACCACGTTCGACATCCTGAAGCGCTCAGCATCGCTCTACCCCAATGAACCCGCTATCGGCAGTCGCAAACTTATCAAGATTCACAAAGAGAACAAGAAAGTTCCAAAGGTCATCGACGGGAAGGAGGAATTGGTTGACAAGGAGTGGACCTTCTTCGAGTTGAGTGACTATGGCTACCTAACATATGGAGAGTATCTCCAGCAGGTATACGAGGTCGGAGCGGGGCTAGTGAAGCTAGGGTTGAAGGAGAAGGAGAGAGTGCATATTTTTGCTGCTACCAGGTGTGTTCTGTACTCCCCTCTCCCCTCGATATGTTGATACTAACGGCAGAACAGCAGCCAGTGGCTAACCATCTCCCACGCCTGCTCCTCCCAATCCCTTACCATCGTGACTGCATACGACACCCTCGGCCCCTCCGGTGTCGAGCACTCCCTTCTCCAATCCAAAGCCTCCGCCATCTTCATTGACCCCCACCTCCTCAAGACAGCCAAGAAGCCACTTGAAGCCGCCGGCGATCAGATCAAGTTCCTCGTGTATAACAACGAGTCCCACCAGCCTGTCCCGCAGAGTGATATCGACGATTTCAAATCACAACATCCCAATCTCAAAGTGCTGAGTTTCGAGGAGCTGAGACAGCTTGGCGTAGACAACCCCATCGAGGCGAACCCACCAAAGGATCCAGAGGATGTTTACTGCATCATGTACACCTCCGGCTCTACCGGTCCACCAAAGGGTGTGCCTGTCTCCCATGGTGGTTTTGTGGCTGCGGTAGCGGGCTTGTTCTCTGTGATGGAGGAGAGCGTCAGTCAGAAGGAATACGTTCTTGCTTACCTACCCCTGGCGCACATCTTTGAGTTGGTTCTCGAAAACCTCGCGATTTTTGTTGGAGCTACGTTGGGATATGGCAGCCCAAGAACGCTCTCCGACCAAAGCATGAAAAACTGCTACGGAGACATGAGGGCCTTCCGACCCACCGTCATGGTCGGTGTCCCGCAGATCTGGGAAACCGTCCGCAAGGGTGTAGAAGGAAAGGTCAACAGCGGCGGCATGATCATGAAGAATCTTTTCTGGGGTGCATATGCCCTCAAGGATATGATGGTGCAAACCGGACTTCCCGGACAAGCCGTGCTAGACAAACTCGTCTTCGACAAAGTTCGCGTCATGACTGGCGGAAGGCTGCGCTTCATCGTCAACGGTGCAAGTGGTATCGCCACCGGCACCCAAAAGTTCATGAGTTTAGTTGTCGCCCCAATGATGAACGGCTACGGCCTGACGGAAACCTGCGGCAACGGAGCGCTAGGCTGTCCTTTGCAGTGGTCAACCGATGCTATCGGACCGATCCCTGCCGCGGTCGAGATGAAGCTTGTCAGTTTACCCGACCTCGATTACACCGTCGACCATCCTACCAAACCTCCTCAAGGCGAGATATTACTTCGCGGCAAACCAGTCCTGAAGGAATACTTTGAAAACCCAGAGGAAACCGCCAAGGCAGTGACAGAAGATGGATGGTTCAGGACAGGAGATATCGGACAATTCGACCCAGACGGACACGTGAGGGTCATCGACCGGCTGAAGAACCTTGTCAAGCTCCAGGGGGGCGAGTACATCGCCCTGGAGAAGCTCGAGGCGGTGTATAGGGGCGCCGTGTACGTGCAGAATGTCATGGTTCACGGTGATAGCGGGAGCCCGAGGCCGATCGCGGTGGTGCTGGCGAACGATAAGGCGCTGGCGGAGAAGGCGAAGGAGCTGGGGGTGAGCGAGAGTGATATGCATAGGGATAAGAAGGTGAGGGATGCGGTGCTGAAGAGCTTGCAGGGGGTGGCGAGGAAGAATGGTTTGAGCTCGATGGAGACGGTGGCGGGGGTGGTGGTGGTTGATGAAGAGTGGACGCCGAATAATGTGAGTTCTTCTTCCCCTGTTCTTCTTCCAGTGGACGGTATGGTTAATGATGAAAAAAAATATAGGGCTTGGTTACGGCGACGCAAAAAGTCAATCGGCGGGCGGTGAGGGAGAGGTATAAGAAGCAGATCGAGGAGGTTGTGGGTAACTAATGAGTGATGAACTGGGGTACTTTTCTTTTCCTGTTGGTTACAAGCCATTGTGCGTGGGTGTGTGGACATTGGAATGGAGTTTGGGGGTGTTGTGTTTTGTGTCATGTTAGCTAGGGTTGAGGAATAAAGTCAAGGTTAATCTCCATTTATTGTGAGCATTGTCTTATGAAGCTCCTTGCTGACACGGTACCTGAACTGTTTCCGAGCAGCAAAAAGGCTACCAAGCAAGAATCGGGTATGTGGCTTGGTATAGGTAGTCAGAAAATAGTATTCAAAAATGCTCTACTTTCTGTCCCGCGGTTCGTAGATCATTACGTAGAAGGAGAGGGGGTCGAAGACAATCTTCTGGACATATTGAAAAGAAGCACACGTCTTCGATTGGTATCACTAATAGCTGAATGAATCCACCCACCACGCCTTTGCTGACGACAAACAGCCACCCGCCGAGAAACCAACATGCTTCTCCCATCACCATACCGCCCCGTGATGCATTTCCAAGAAAGAACCCTCCGCCCCCCCGATATATGCCCATCTATCACTGCGCCGCTCTAGAACCCCGAATACTTTACCTGTTTTTGGCGAAACTACTTGTCCAGACTTCACCCTCCCTCCTTCAAGATTCTGTGTTCCTCGCCGCACGCCTTTCGTAGTACACCAGATACGCAGTCTCATCCTTGCTCGGATTACCATACAACTGCTCCGTAGCCGCGGGATGCTTAGGCCCGACCTTGATCGGCGTGACGTTCGTATCATCACACTTCCACCAGCTTTCCGGGTCTCTGCTGATGTCGTCCCTGACGTACTCAATGTAATGCCCGGCATAGATCGACACTCCAATGTGCATCGTCACGGCGTAGCAGTCGTACACCATGTCCCCTTCGTAGTGGTGATCTTCCGGGTCGACATGCTCCTCGGCCGGACCGGCAAAGTAAGGTCGCATGTCGAGGCCCTGCATTGGGAACCGGACCTTGTTCAAAATCTTTTCGCCGGTATGGGAGGTACGTTGGAAGGAGAAGACGAGGCGGTCGGGCATCCGGGCGAACTTGAGAATTCGACCGCGGGTATCTTTCGACTTGCATTTTTCACATGTTGTGCCATCCAACTTTTCGAGCTTAGCCCCTTCATCGAGCAGCGCATTGAGGGTGATGGCGGCTTTTGACTTGAGGTTGTTGGGAAAATGTAATACTCGAAAATCGTTGACTTCGAACCTGTGGAAGGTGTAATGGCAGTGAGAGCATGTATCTATATACATGTCCACACCACGGAAGTACTTCGACACTAGGGAATCATGTGTTTCCTGATATTTTCCCCAGAATTTCACAGCATTTTGGACTGGGGTGCCCTCGCTGCTTGGGTAACTGTTCGGAACCTCTGCCACCCGATTTCGACGGGTGTTGGTTTCATCGGCCATGGTTGCAAGAATGAAGTTGTAGAACTCTTGTGCGTCATGCTGCTGACTGCCACCAAATAGGTCCGCATCGGCGGAGGAATTTATCTCTTTGGAGTGAATATAGCGGATATATTGCTGTGAGGTTTGTTAGTGATTGCCGCGCTGAACAATATTGAAGAGTGCTCACATACCAGAAAAGTCTTGGCCTGGATGAATTTGAAAGATCCAGTGTTAAGCCACTGGAACAGATTCTCCAAGCATTTCATCAGGAGCTGTGGGTTGGGGAACCGTTCGTCCAGTTTCTGTGGAGCTTTGTAGTTATGTCTCCACGACCCCTCATAAATCTCCTTGGATAGACCAGGCGTAGCAAACAGTGACTGAAGTGAACTGTTGGCGAAGCAATGATTTCCTTCGTTGACCAAACCTGTGCGGTTGTTTCTCCTTTTTCCCTGCTTGGAACCACCGGGGACGATGCCGATTGCCTTCGCCAGGACTGGTTCATCTGACTCTGCTAGCCCACTATGGCTGCGGCGAGGAACTGCAGGGGCGGGACGAGCTGGCGGTGAGGGAAGAGAGCTGTAGAAATCCTGTTCGCGGGATATCCGGTCGTAAAGGGGACTTTCCGAGGTTTGGCCGGACGGTGAAGAACCAGCCCCGGAGATCATGGACTCCTTTTGTGCTGAAACTGGCGGGTAGCGACGAAGAAAATCTTCGGTTGTACGAATAGGTATAATGGATGTGGGATCCGATATGGTCTTTTCCCAGCGCCTAGCTTCCTCCAGATTCTGGATGGGTCGCGCATTATACTTCTGCGTCTGGCCCAGAAAAGACTTGGCCATGGCACTGGATGGTGGCTTTACAGTCGGGTCGGCGGTTGATGAAGTCTGCAAGCTCGCCTTTCCAACCGTGTTTGTCCATGCGTCCAGCCCTCCCTGAAGCAATTTGGGCCGTGATTTAGCGCCTTTTGCGCCGACAAAATCGTAAAAGCTGAGGGCTTCAAAAAAGCTGAAGACAGCTTGCTCGACGCTGTTTGAAGGCGTTGCGGGGACTGTGACTGAACCCTGATCATAGAATACCACCAAATCAAACTCGGCCCTTCTTTCAAATAGCAACTGCTCGCTCGTAGGCGCAAGTACCATACTATCGGCAATGTCGTTGGCCGAAATGTGCGGTCTCGACAGTATCTCGGGCTCCACGCATATCGTAGCTTGAGACATAATGTGACCCTCGTCAAATTCTTCTCGGCTTCTGATGTCGACAATAAGAATCGATATCTCCTTGGATCCTGCCTGCTGGTATTGGATCAACTCTTTGACGGTGATTGTTTCGTCGTGGAAGGCAGGCAAGGAGAGTTTTGTTCTCTTATTAGAAGTGGGTTGATTGAAGTTTTGAGCGGTTGAAAATATCTCTCCAGTCATCGAGGGCCTGAGTGCTTTCGTAATGTTGATAGACGACACCGAACCTGTCCTGGAAAACATAGCACGGGGAGTGCTGGACGGCAATGCGGCCGCCTCTTTGGAGACAGTCCCCCTCGGTGGGTTATAAATAGCAGCCGGTACCCGAGGTAATTCACCAAAAGTACCTCCCACAGACGTTGGCGAGAAGGGCGAGGGAGGACTGTTGGGTGTTGTCATCTTTGTTGGTGACACAAGCGGTTGGGTTCGGACACGAGGGTCCTGGGCGGCCTGTGGTGTGCTAGTTCTCAGATTTGCAAATCGCTGGGCTAGGTCCAGTGCTTTCGCCGAGGGCTTGGAGATCGCATTTCCATGGAGACCCTGTGGTTTGGGGCCAACGGCCGGCTTCGTCCTCGGAGGCGATAGGGAAGAAGGCCTGCCGTCCGTTGCGCCGTTTAACCTTTCAAGTCCATTTCCATTGGTGATATGTCCCCCATTCATGCTCTGTTTCTGGGTTGTTGGGTGGACACCGGTTCTGACGTTGTCCGCCTTGATCTCCGCCTTGATTATTCCAAACTCGCCATGCGTAGCATCTAGCTGTCTTAAAAGGCGAGTGTACCGCTCGTACAACGTCCGAGAGTCTCTTTGCATCGAGACCCAGCCCTTATTCTTTTTTATGAGGTCCAACGCAATGATATTGGCCCGTATATAATCCTTCAGTGCTAGATCGGGACGGCCAAACGTCTTTGATGATTCGGCCTGTCGAAGGTAGTTTTCGGCCATTTGCACAACGCGCTCGATCGGCGCATGAACGTCAAGATCGACGTCGACCGAGGTGATGTCTTCGATATGCGGAAGTGGCCGCCCTGTTCCCTTCCCTCCTCCATTTGGGAGCCCATTTGTGAGCCCCGCGCGTGAGGACCCTGCATGATCCGTCATGGTTGCAGACCCCGCCATACGGGGAATCCTCCACGGATAGAGGACGCTCTGGGGACTGGTTTTGAAACACTCGAGAGGTTGGAGAGTGTGCACGGCTCTAGTCGCGAAGAAGCTGATAGTGGGTCGGAGGTCGAGTTGTCGTAAGCAGTCGTCGAGGTCATGAGGTCGTTAAGAAAGAGCGGCAACTCAGGTCGAGGGCGAAAAGGGAGCTGTGAGCTGGGGCGGAAAGCAGCGCATTCTTTGTGTGGTGATCAAAGAGTTGTCCATGCATCCATTGTTCGCGCGGTGGGGTGTCCCGCCGGTAGTGGTGCGTCGTGGACGTTGTGACGAATGCGGTCGTGGAGGTGGTGGAAGGAAGCCCACTGTCGTTCAGACCCCGGCTCCCCGGTCGTCGAGGTACCTACAGCTCCTTGGCGCCTTGCTCTTGGTGAACATGCTGCCCCACACTAACAACGAGACAAGAGCTGGGCCACTCTCGAGGAGAAAGACAGACGCGGTATACTTACGTGCTTCGGAGAACACAATAAAATTCGTCATGGAATAAGATACGCGTGGCCAATGGAATCGAGCATGGCAATATGCACTCCTTCAAAGGACAGCCTGCTTCCAACACAAGCCACAGCTGGGGATGGCGGGGCACCTGTCACAAGCCACGACCTGGCTGACAGTGCAGTCAGGTCCACTGTTTCGCTTGGCAAGGCGAGCTTCAGAGCGGCCCCGTACGTAACCAACGGGCAGGCAGAGACATCCAGCACTCCCCATGCATAGTCCATCTCCCATCCATCACGAGCAGCCGTCTACAGCTCCTGTCTGGTATTTATGCGCAAGCTGACTGGGCGCAAAGACTTTATCTGTCATTCCCTGACTTTGTCAACCGGTCACCACGTCTATCGTTTTAATCAAAACAGATACGCTACCAATATCTCCCAGCCCCAGCCCCCCCCGCAGAGAATCCGAGGTCTACGGGCCGCCGTGCCAACTGTATCCCCTCGATCCCGTAAATCAGCTTTCAAGATGATGGGGTGGTGGTCTTCCGGGGCAAACACTGCCCTGGACGAGCAGATAGAGAAGGCGACGAGCAGTAGCCTGTACGTGTTGCGTCATACTCCCCGCTCTCCCCGCTGTTGATTGTGCGACAAAGTCATGTGCTAACGACGGCGTGGTCGCAGTGAGGACATCGCCCTGAACCTCGAAATTTCGGACGTTATTCGATCCAAGACGGTGCAGCCCAAGGAGGCGATGCGCTCGCTCAAGAAGCGCATCAGCAACAAGAACCCAAATACGCAGCTCAGTGCGCTCAGTGTAAGGACTTCTGGAGAAACCGTCTGTAAGGGCATAGCTGACCTGGAGTCTAGCTCACCGATACGTGTGTTAAAAATGGCGGCGCCCATTTCCTCACAGAAATCGCCTCGAGAGAGTTTATGGAAAGCATGGTTTCGTTGCTCAAGGCGATAGGGCCAGCTGCTGTCAATGCGGACGTGCGCGCAAAGATCCTCGAGCTCATTCAGTCGTGGGCCACGGCCACCGAAGGGCGCTACGATTTGTCATATATCGGAGAGGTTTATCGAAACCTTCAGAGGGAAGGCTTCCAGTTTCCTCCCCGCGTCACCGTCGCCAGCAGCATGATTGACAGCAGTGCGGTATGTTCGCTACCTGCATCACAATTCCTTCCCTTACCAACAGTCTGACTGACATGCGATATAGCCTCCCGAATGGGTCGATTCCGATGTCTGCATGCGATGCCGAACCAACTTTACCTTTACCAACCGAAAACACCATTGCCGAAACTGCGGAAACTGCTTCGACCAACAGTGTTCAAGCAAGACACTCCCCCTTCCTCATCTCGGCATTCTCCAAGCGGTCCGTGTCGACGATGGCTGTTATGCGAAACTCACCGACAAATCATCTTCCTCTAAGGGAAGCGGCTCTGTTAATGACCGCTCCTCACTGTACTCGTCTTTTCCTCACAAAAACAAGAGCTCAACCATGCAACCGCGCAATCCTCGGGTCGATGACGGATTCGATGAGGACCTTAAGAAGGCGCTCGCCATGAGCTTGGAAGAGGTTCAGAACCATTCCCGGGTCTATGTCCCTCCCGCGACCAATGGGGCGCAATTGGCAAAGCCAAAGGCCAATGGTGAAGCGTCGGCGGTCAAGGCTTTCGAAGACGATGACGAAGATCTCAAGGCAGCCATCGCCGCCTCGTTGGCGGATATGGAGGAGCAGAAGAAGAGGCACGCGGCAGTCTTGAAAGAGCAAACAACGAGTGCCACCGCATCTTCGTCGGCGGCACCGATTGCGCTCCCCAAGAATGATTATGAGCTTACGCCTGTCGAGGCAGAAAATATCAATCTCTTCGCCACTTTGGTTGATCGTCTTCAAACACAACCGCCAGGGACCATTCTCCGAGAGCCGCAAATTCAGGAGTTGTATGACAGCATTGGGACTCTCCGGCCAAAGCTCGCCCGAACATACGGCGAGACCATGAGCAAACATGGTATGCAGAATATTCCAAGACCCATGCCAGAAGTCGCGTACTAACCCCCAACAGATACCTTGCTTGACTTACATGCCAAGCTTTCTACGGTAGTGCGGTACTACGATCGTATGCTTGAGGAGCGCTTGTCCAAAGCCTACAGCCAACACAGCATCGGCGGATACAATCTTCCACCACCACGGCAGCCTGCAGGGCCGTATCCATCGCTGCCGGGGAGCGTTACCGCCCCGGTCGGTCCTGTCGAGAATTTCTATACCGGTGAACAACAGCCACAGGAATATGGGCGAGCAGCTGGGCAACCTTCGTACCCGCAGCCAACACCCCAACCACAGGCTCAGTATGCTCCCCCTTACGACAGGCGAGAATCGGCAGCCGTACCCCCTAGCAGTCAATATGCCTCACAGCAGGTCCCGCAGAGGACTGGCAGTTGGTCAGCAGCACCTTCTGCACCCCCAACTCAGTACGCTCAGCAGCCCAGCTATCCCACCGAGGTTTCCCAACAGCAGCCTCCTCAGGCTCAGTTAGCCGCACCCACGGCTGGAGACTCGGTTGGCACCACACCTACCGCCGATCCACATGCTTCCTTTTATTTCAACCAACAACAGCAACAACAGGGGCAGCAGTCTGCTCCATCTGCCCCTGATCCAACAGCATCGCCGTATCCTAACTTGGCCCAGCCAATGCATGCGGCATACCAGCCCTCACTCCCGCAGACTCCAGCTTCGGTTCCGGCGCAGCCATCACAGCCACAGCAACAACAACAGCAACAACAGCAAGCCCCGCCACCTCAACCACAGCAACCATACTGGCAACATCCGGCTGCTCAACATACTACACTTCCACCGGTTTGGCAGCCTCAGCCGAGTCAAACATACTCGGGCTACAACCAAGAGTCTTTCCCGTCTGCTCCCCAGCATGCGCCCAAGCAGCCAGTAGTAGAAGAGAGCCTGATCGATTTGTAAGTAACACACAATGAAAATGAGCTGGAGTTATGTACAGGTAGAATGATGGATGGTCTGGAAAGAGGGAGAACTAGGCATAGATAGCCTCTGATTATGAGTAATGAGCTTTGAGAATGAATGCGGTAGAGGCCGTCTGGTTGATGAAGGGCGTATGTTTTACCCATAGCTGTGATGTGCCTATCAGATGTGGTAAAGGAGTGGGAGTGCTGACGTAATAAGGTCGACGGGAACCAATTGTACCTTGACAAAGCTGCCCGTGGATCTGATCAGCCCAAATGGAGCCGCAATGACACATGTGAGCGCAGGGAGTGTATGCCGGTCGGATCCCACACCCGGCGGGGGTCCCAGAAGCAGTGATTCCGTCACCCGGCCCGGGGGGGATTGGCAAAAGCGGAGGTGGGGAGAGACCCGGCTTCTGAGTCACTGAGATTGGGTAAGTACCTATGGGTAAACTAGGGGCGGGTATATAGCGGACAAAGCCTTGCTTTCCCTGAACCTGACCTTTCTCTTGTCATCCATCACTAGGTATGAGAATACTGGCGGCTGTAAGCTGAGTCAGTTTTTATCCGTCTGAGCTTTACCAATCTTTTCACCTGATACTTTTTCATCTCATCTCATCTCATCCCATCTCATCTCATCCCATCTCATCTCATCCCATCTCATCTCATCCCATCTCATCTCATCCCATCTCATCTCATCTCCCCAACTCAACCTACCTTAAGGTACCCAACCATCTCAACTTCCTTCCCTATAAACATGCCAACCTACGTCCACCTCGTCCGCCACGCCCAGGGGTTTCACAACCTCAGCCAGGCCAACCACATCCTCCCTGACCCGGACCTCACGGACCTAGGCAAGACGCAGTGCGAGGAGCTGTACAAGGCCTTTCCGTTCCACGAGAAAATCACACACTTGGTTGCGTCCCCGATGAGGAGGACGGTGTACACCTGTCTGCTGTCGTTCAACCCCTCCGCCTCTGCCGCCAAACCTCCCATCATCGCGCTGCCGGATATCCAGGAGGTCTCCCCCTTTCCCTGTGATGTCGGCACCGAGCCAGAGAAACTTTTGAGTGAGTTTTCTGATGAAAAGGTGGTTGATCTGGGGTTGGTAAAGGAGGGGTGGAACGACAAGGGGCCGGGGAGTGAATACGCGCCCGAGCCGATGAAACTTCATGAGCGGGCGAGGAGGGCTAGGGAGTGGTTTAGGGATTTGGGCAGGGGGTATAAAGGAGGGGAAGAGGAGGTCAATATCGTGGCGGTGACGCATGGGGGGTTTCTGCACTTTTTGACGGAGGATTTTGAGGGGGTGGACTATGGACGGGGCACGGGGTGGGCGAATACTGAGTGGAGGACGTATGAAGTTGTTGAGGAGGAAGGGAAAGGGGTGGTACTGAAAGAGACGGGGCAGAGCTGGAAGAGGAGGAGGGGGAGCGCGGTGGGGCTGACGGAGACGGAGCAGATGGAGTTGCGGGCTGCGTTTGCTGGGGCGGTGGAGAAGGAGTTTGGGAGTGGGAAATATTAGGGGTGGTGATTACGTTGGGTTGCTTAGGTGGTTGGATGATGGGTTAAGGTGGGTGGTCCACCGTCCGGCCGGGGCGGGTCTCCCGTTCTAGGCCGTGTGGGGGCGGGGAACGGGCCGGAAGATGGGCGGATTTTCGGTGAGGGTTGTGAGTGCTGAATCTACGTAGCGGTTCATATGATATATAGTTGCTACTGGCTGATATAACGAAGCCCTGTACGTCCGGGTGAGGCCTCTCATAATAATATGGGATCCCTAAGTTTGGACTGCCTACCTCAAAGTTAGAACGCGGCGAGAGAGGTGAATGAATAGAGAAAATGATGTTTTCCGACTGGTTCCATACCTAGGTACCTACCTAACAAGGTAGTCATGTCATAACACCGGATCACCGCTATCAAGCCAACGCAAAGCAATTAAAAGAGTGTAAATCATGTATCATTTCAACGCCTTCTACCTTCTTCTACCTTCAGAAGCCTATCAACTCCCTTTCCTCCCCCACCCTCCTCCATATTTTTGCTCCAATCCATTCATCACCCGGGGTATATAAATATCTAAGTGAAAGTGAAAAGATGCAAACAACAATGGTATATATGCATACAAGTTGGGGCAATAAGTATATGTACAAGTACAAAATGCTGGCGCTGTTTGCTAGCAGAAGAAAAAAAGATCAGAGAAAAATCAAAAATGAAAGGCATCATCTCCACGTTTATATCGTTTCATGGAAATCTTGTGTCAACCGTGAAGAACGAAATGAAAGAAAACTGGTTGTAGAAAATTTCATGAAAGAATTCGTCAAATGGGCTAGTATCGCGGCTGGTTACCTCTCTCGAGATCGTCGCTCCACCCATTGTTGTTGCCGTTGTTGCGAGGAGCAGGATCTCGAGAGTTGCTGTCGGTCACATTGCCCAGGGATGTATTAGAACGTGGAGGACCACGGTCGTAGTCATAGTCGTCGAGCGAGAAAGCTCCAGGCATGGTGGTTGACCGAGCCGGCGCCGCAAATACATCTAGTTCTGGAGATTGGCTTCTCGAATCCAGCCTGCTGATGTACCCGGACTGATTGGCGCTGGGTGACTGAGTGGGTGCTGGTCCAGGGTCTAACCTGCTCACATAGCTAGACTGACCAATAGTCGACGGCTGAATGGGCACTGGCGAGGCTAGTTCGGTCGTCACAGCTTTCAAGATCGTTGCTGGTTGATCCAGAGACTGAGACTGATTGGTAGTCTGCTCTGGGAACGGATCAGGGGAGTCACTCCTCGTGGTTTCTGATTTCGCAGGATAGTCGGTGGACTCAGCACCCCCTCGAGGCCGATACGCCTGGAAAGAGTTGTTACTCATTCCAGTGTTGGACCTGTCAAGATATCCAGAGTCACCCGCAGCCTGCGCTGGAAATGGTCCCGGCGAGCTACTCCTCCCAGTAATAGAACTATCGAGGTACCCAGAGCCGCCCGTAGTTTGCGCATGGAACGGGCCTGGCGAATTGGCTCTCCCAGAATTCGACTGATCCGCATATCTCATTGCGTCATCTTCTGCTGGGTATGGGGCTGGTGTCTTGGTGATTGATCGACTTGTATACTGGTACTCATTATTTCTCGGAGGAGGACTCGACGAAATATCTTCGAGATTCGGTAGAGTCGGTTGTCGGTAATCATCGGCTTGTTGCGGTTGCGATGGCCCGGATGCGAGTTCTGCGAGATTTGGAAGGGTCGGCTGTCGGTACTCATCGCCGCCCTGTGCCTGATAAGCGCCCGGCATGGTCATATTCCTCAGCGAACTGTTGCTAGCACTTTGCTGATGATATGGTTGGCGAGGCCCACCCATCCCCATGGACCTGCCTGAGCCGTTGCTACCGGTTCGCTGGTGGAAAGGCTGAATGGGAGCTGTCATATTCCTCTGCGGCGGGAATGGCGGTTGTTGTCCACGCGGGGGCATAGGACCAGTTGCGCTACGCATAGGATAAACACCTGGCCCACCGGGTCCCATTCTTGGGGGCGACATTGGGCCGTTCCGGTACGACATGGCCGATGGCGCAGGACTGGCCCGTCCATTCGAATAGTCATCATATCCTGGCCTCCCTTGGTTGGGCCCAGGCCATCTATTCTGCTGATTTGGTCCCAGTCCTCCGTAGTTATTCCCGTTCATAGTTGGCTGTCGAGCGGGCGCTGGCATGCTAGGCAAGGTCTCTGAGCCATACGCCGGGCTAGCATTATAGCCTGCGTTGAGGCTCGAACCGTTCGAGGGCATCCTGTTGAGTTGTGGCCCAGACCCGTAGCTTCGATTAGACTGCGCGGTAGCTGTTCTGGCAGGAGGAGGAAAGCTGCCTGGCATCGGGCCCGGCGAGTCTGAACGGCTGATACCCATTGCAGCAGCGCCGCCGAGGAGAGATGCTCTTGCTGAGTATTTGCTGGCCGAAGTCGCTGTGGTTCCTGATCGAGACGGGACTGGCCGCTTCTGTCCAAGAGTGTTCATCTCAAAGCTGCCAGGCGTATCCGGGCGGTCGTTCTTCTCGGAAATGGACATGAAGGTTTCTGCTCTCTTCAACTGGGGCATTCCGGGCAAATCGTCATTGGCGAACACGGGCAGTGATGGTTTCATGGTGACCGGCCTGTTCTCGCCGTTCTTTTTGGCAGCCCTCATTTCCGCCTTCTTCCTTTGCCTCTCATCTTCTTCCATAGCCTTGTTGATTTTGACCGAAACAATCTGCTTGAGGCGCTTGTTGACCTTGCGCTCGCAGAATCCCGTCAAACCGCCATCTTCGCGGGGAATATAACTCCACAGGAACAACACAAAGAAAATCCCCGCCAAAAGCAAGGAGAGGAAAGAAAATACCCAGATGACAAGGGTGAAGAGCATACCGCAAAGAATGACAGACTGTCTCGTGTCTTCAGTTGCAAGGGCCTGGATTTTGTCGATAAAATCAGCAAGCGAAGCATCGAAATTATCGCCTTTGATTTCAAGTTTCGCGCTGAAAATCGAGTAGAGAGTAATGGCGTTGAGGACCTGACGAGGTCCAGAGCAGAGAAGAACACGGATCCAGGACTGGAAACTGAAAAAAGTGAAAAGCGCAATGTACTCGGCGCCCTTTTTGCTCTTGGTCAGTTCCGCAAAAACCAGAAAGCGCCTCCAGCCACTGCTCGGTCGAAGGCACTCCATGCGCTGGGCGATATGGTCGAGGAAGCATTCCGCAACACTTCCTCTCCGCATGATTCGGTTGGCACGAAGATGTTCATAACAGAGATTGGCGGCAGAGAGGATGATACAGCCAGCAAAGATCCATTTGGTGACTTCGAATGGGATCAACTGAGTCGGCTCGATTTGGGATGACCATCTGTTGAATGCCAGGAGCTGGTATGCTGTGAACCCATCAACGGCGTACACACTCAGAGACAGAATCATCGAGGCAACGAGAATTCCATAAGCGAAGGGCGCCCAGCACGACGTTGACTTGAAGTCATTCAGACTCTATTGTACGGACTGTTAGCACTGTCAACTAACCGTTACGCAAGATGTCCAACTCACAATAAAGTCCCATTTCTCTGTTGGTTGGACCGCAACATCCCTCCTCTTGTGACTTAGAAAACCCATGATATCGATTGCGCAAACCAGGCGCAAGTGTCCAGACTAGCTGGTAAAGAATGTGAGGGTATCGACACCGTCGATGAAAGAAAATGGTAAATTATGTGGTCGACACAAACTAATGCGTCGTTCGTTTTGGGTGTGGTAAAAGATCGTAGGCTCCAGTCCGCCGTTCGCACAAAGCCGCTCCTCGCCTGCGAGAGTCGACTATGCTTAGGTCGACCAAGGAGCTCCCAACTCCTGAAATTCAACGACCGTGAAGGCGAAAAGATGCCTGCCAGCAACCAAAAGACCGAAAAGAATGGAGGTCAGGACCCGGCAGGTTGTAGGGTCGGATAAATCGAGGAAAATAGTACGGGCCACCGATGGCCTTGGGAATCGCCTTGCAGGCTATCGTTGCATTGCTGACGCTGACTGGGAAGTAGCTTCGTTGATCATCAGTGGTTGAATGGCCCAACTTCCAGTCCTTTTCCCTGCAACAACTTCCGGAAAGCCAACACTATCCTTGGATAGGCGCGCGGTCCACAAGTAGTGATGTGGCCGGATGGTGGTGGCAGGCTGGTAATGGATCCCGAGTTTGATCGGCTGGGTAGAATTCCAGTCGCGGGTATCAAGTTGACCGATGGGGAAAAAGATCAGGCGTCGGCGGGGTGCTACCCAGTAAAACACAATAGGGAATGTTGGCGCGCAGTCTTGTTATTCGAGGGAGTGATGCTATTGTTCGCTGCGGGCGACTAATGAATGAGTGAATGGCCGAGTAGCTCGATGCTAGCTTTCGACAGTTGTCCGGAGAGAGGCCGCCTTTCCACAGTGGACGTCCGGGGGGATGAGCGTCAAGGTCGACTTGCGACAAAAGGACTGGAGGGCAAGGGGCCTCAACGGAAGAAGATGCCGTGCAGAACTCGCAGGGAACAACCGAGATGCAGGGGGCAGTTGGGCTCCGCAGGCTGACCCCAGCCTCCATTCAGAGACCCAATTGGTTGGCCGAGGTGGCCAGACGCGGGGGAGGAGAACAGGATCACGCTGTGCCCAGGGATGTACAAGAAATGGGCTCTTCTACATCTTCCAAGGTCATTTTCTCAAATCCCGCAGTTGATGGGATGAATATTTTGGACAAGGATTGGCGCTAATGCAGGTACCCCTCCCCTTGGTTATCGCATCGTCCAACCCCTGCCCTGAGGAGGGTTCCCGCTTTCCTGATTGGATCACATCGCCGCCCGTTGCACGCTTTGCTGGAAGGTTACAGTCCTGAATGAAACACGGAGCTCTTGAGCTTCACAAGAAAAGACGCATGCACGCCATCCGACGGGAGCAAGCCCTGTGGCGCTTAGCCTAGCAAGCCACCAGATGCCAACATGATTGGGAATGAAGCTATTCAGAACTAGGCAACTTGCTATGCTCATCAGATTCCAAATTGCCCATCATGAGCAGTATTTAATGACACTCCACCACACACGGCAATGCACGGCGGAACCACGCCGGGACTTGAATAGCCCAACCATGGATTCCGCGTATCTCAATGGGACTTGGACGCATACAAACGACAGCAAAGTGCTACTACCTCGCATCAAGCGACCTGCAATGCTGTATCATTGCAACAAGGCATTCAGCTCTCCTACATTGACCTCTACCAGTCGTATAGCCGCGCGCTTCACCAAGACTACAAGCCAAACATTCACACAGCAACTGTCCGGATGTTGCCATGTCCACGTCGTACATTTGTAGCTATGGGACCAGTCGGGAAATATCAGTGTCCCACCATTCAATAGTCTCTATGCCCACATTGCTCTAACCTTTGAGAAGGTAATCTAAACCGTCCCAACATTCTTAGAAGACTCGCCCAAGCCATAAAACAGCTCAGTATACCAGCCAGTAACACGACTAGATGAGTAGCCACGTAGATTGAGCACATAATATATCAAACTAGCATTGTTGCTACCAGATTATTACTATTATACTTACTTGGAACTTGAACACTGCCTGCCAAAACAAAAAGGGGGTATCACGCAACAAAACTCCACCACCCCGTCCTCTTTATCCGCCATCCACAAAAAAGTGCAATCAAACTATAACTCATCTCGTTCGTCTTCCTGCTCTGCTCCGTCTTCCTTCCTCGACCGTCTCAACTCCTCCCCCAATCTCTCAATCAACCTCTCTAGAATCCATTCCGCCTCCTCTTTCCCTCCCATCAAGGGACTCTTACTCCCAACCCAGCTCCACGGCACCGGCTTTTCTTCCACCTTTGCTTCTTCATTCAAGCCATTCGGCCTTCCACCCCTCAACCTGTCCTTCTTTGTCTTGACATGCGTACTAGCTCTGCCGTGCTGACCAGCGTCGCTTTCGTCTTCCCCGATTAGTCGGAGATACCACGCCCACTCCTTGAAGGAATACTTCCTGGGCGGGTGCTCCTTCATGTGTGCAGTCACGCGGGCAATTTCGTCGATTAAGATGACGAGGTAGTCTTGCTGACGGTTTGGGAGGGTGTAGGGGGCTGACTTCTTGCGCTGTCGTACTTGGGGACCAGAAGAGGGATGATGGTTTTCGTCGGCGGTGTTAGCATCGACGTTTTTACTGTGCACTGAATCGTTGCGGAAAGGGGGGTTGAAGCGGACTCTTGGCGAGGTGGGCGAGGTTGATGATTCAGCTTGGTCCCGCTGGAGGGCGGTTTCAGCGTCGTTTTCTTCTTCCGCGTCGGAGAAGTTGTCGTGGTCTTGGGCTTCTCCTAGGAAACCAGTGGGGGTCTCCTCGATGATTTCGTCTTTGAACAAAACGCCGAAGGAGAGATGTTTGAGGAAACGTTTGAGGTCTTTTTTGAAGGGACGCTCGCTAGGGAGGATAGTGATTGTTGCGATGGCGTCGGTAGCGTCACGGATGCCTTTGACGACGGTGTCACCCGCGTTGGAGATCAGGACTGTCATTGTTGGAAGTGCCAGCAGCGCCCAAAACACCCAGAAGGATTTTCCTGCGGGGGAGACCGGGACGATGTCCCCGTAGCCGATCGTCGTCAAACTCACAAAGCAGAAAAAAAAGCCGTCAAAGTAGGTCCATCCTTGGTATGGCTCCTCGCACGCTTGGAAAATTCTTGCTCCTCCTAGCCACAGGGCAGCCCAAGTGCACGTTGAAAAGGCAGTGGCGTACCACCTCCTTTTTCTTGAGGTCTCCTCTTGTATGTCCCTCATCAGCCTGAATTCTTTCTCTCTCCTCTCAAACTCCGTTAGGCCGCGGTCAACCTCTGACAGTGTCTGCTTCAGCTCATTGCCTTCCTTGATAGGCACGAGAATACCGTCCTTTCCCTTCTTTGTCATCTTCTTGAGCATCCTTCGCCTTCTTTTTTCAACCATGCGCGCACTGAGTCTTCGTCGGCCACGGTCGAGAACCAAACTGCGGATTGAGCCGATGACGAGACCGAGGCTAATAATCCCGACAAGGGCAAAAGGCATGACTAGGCCTTTTCCAAGTTCTGTCTGTGGGGAGAAATCACCAAAGCCAACAGTGAACAAGGTGACGGCTGCCCAGTATACTGCATCAAGATAGTTCCAGCCTTCGATTCTGCCGAATACAAGGGCGCCAAGGAGGAGGTAGAAGAGGAGAAGGATGGTCTGCATCATCAAGGTCCTTTGGCTGGGTGTGAGGACAAAGTCCTTGGGATAGTGTTCAGTTTGGGCACCTAGAAAGGTGATCACCATGAGGGAAGCGACCAGGAAGTAGAGGGCGGCGCCATAAATACCATAGTAGAATGCCTGGGACCAGATGTACTGGCTTGTGGGTTCCATGATTAAGGGGCCAGAGGCCGTGGCTGTGAGGGCGATTAGACATATGGACGAGATATACCATCCCACGATGGTGACTGGCTGGGCAATGGAGAACCGGAGTCTTTGAGTCATGTTTAGGAGCAGGGCCATGTTGGCTATGAGAGCGATGAGCAGCTGGATAGCGTTTATGATGGTGAGCCAGATTGGGTCCTTAATGAAGGGGGCGTCATCAATGTCAGACCCGGGGAGATAGTTTTGTCGCCATGGTCTAGCGAGGGCGCAAATACTGAAGGCTGATGCGACAGGGCCCAGGGTACCCGCTATCATGGGGAACGCAGAAGAGGCAAACCACCATCGGCTGGTAAAATATGTTAATCATGGCCCCTTGGTGTTGTATCTACGCAACGCAACTTGCCTTGGGTCGAGGTGAAGCTGTTCATGTTCCTGCTGCTGTTTAGGCAACTTCTTGCCACCCGGATCAGCTGCACGGAGATGCTCATCGATCTTTTCCCCTCCTGCGTCGTTCATCTTGTTGGGACTCTCGCGGACCTTTGTCAAGGCCCGGGGGTTTGGATGATATTGCCAAGACTCATATCTTGGGGTCTGGAGGCTCAAGACGTCTTGGTCATGAGAATTAAGAAACTATGCATACACTATGCATCAGGCGAAGCCCAGATGCAGACAAAGAGTGTGAGATTCCAAGCTTCCATGATATAGAGTTGGGATGACAATGACGTCGTGCCGTTCCTGCCCGTCGAGAACCGGGGGTCACGATCTTATCGAACGCAGGGCTGCGATTGGCTGGAACCGCTCGATAGTTGGGGGTTCGACTCGACCCTGTTCATGCATTTTGGAGCCATTCAAAACCACCAAACCTCAGGTACGACGATCTGGTTGGTGGCATCAGGAATGGCAGCTGTGTGATGAGCCAGAGGATAGTAGTTGGCTGCGACCTTGTTTCGACAAATCTGTCTTCGATGTTGGGATGGCCGCTGGGAGGAGCAAGGCGCTGGCGTCCAGTTCTCAGCTGCAGATTGCTTTGCAGGTTTTATAGCACCAACCATTCGGTTGAGCATGTTCGAGTTCCGTGTGCATCGAATGGCGAAATAACTGTGAGGTACGTCTACCACACTTCTGGAATTTGAACCGCAGACTAACGTTTGACAGCCTTTATAACATCGCCAAGCATGCATCGACAAAACCTCTGGTCATTGTTGTCCCTCCAAATCCACATATCGAAGGACAGTCAGATGTTTCACTCCCGCCATGGCTTCGGGAGTACCCAGCAGCCATAATTAACTACCGGTGGAACTATATGAATGACGAGCTAGATCACACCCCTCTCCGGTGGCCAACTCCTGTCCACGATCTTACCTTTGGGTACTCCTGGCTCTCAGCAAACCTCGGGCTCCGCGCCGAGAAGAACAATCCGGCCCCTTTCCGTCCAGCCTATGTTTATGGGTCATATCTCGGTGCTACCTTAGGCTCCAGCTTGGCCTTTACAGAAGCCCACCACCCCTTTCTACACCGCGGCGAGGGAGGCATGACCATCCGCGGTCTCATGGCCCACAATGGAATTTACAATTGGCCCATGTTCCTTCCAGATCACCCAGTCCACAAATATAAATTCAAGCCGCCGAAGCAAGGACAGTTTCCACTCTTTACCACCGAGGCTCAGACCGGACGATATGACCCTGAGAAGATCGACAAAGAAACGGCGTTTGGTTTCCTCCACTCCCAGATGCCCTTCCTTTTCCCCTCTCCATCAAATCTTTTCGATCCCTTTGCCTCGCCATCACTTTTCTTTCACAATGCGCCATTACATGTACCGGAGGATTTCTTCAACCCGTCCAGGTTCAACAACTTGCCTTCAAACTCATTCTCAGCAGCAATCGACAACTTCCTTGCTGAGACTGGGATTCTGGCGCCTGAAGACCCACCGTCAGAATCACCACCTGCACCACCCACACCGTCACTCCAGTCGTCATCGCTGCAAACGTTGACACCACAGCAAATCGACGCGATTTTGGCCCAGAAAACAGCTGAAGCTATGGCGTCTAAACCTCCAAGGAAAGGCTATTTAATCTTCCCGCCCCGACGATCGACACTTCGGCTCCCAGAGACGCTGCTCCTCTTCGACTCTGACGATAATTCTACGACTGCGGACGATGGGAGCGATAAAAAGAAAATACCGCCCAGAAATTCCTTCAAGGTCCAGGCCATGGAGCTAGCAGGGCTAATGAGACGGAACGTAAGCATGTTTGAGTGTCAGACCTTGGCCAAAGAAGGAGATGAGGAGTTCGCTGTCCAGGGGGCAAGGGACAGAGAAGCTGCGAGGAGAGTTAAGACTACAGAGCTTTGTTCACAAGTCGAAGGCCAAAACGATGACGATGGTGGAGAGTGGGGGTTGAGGAGAAACGAGGAAGCTTTTGTCACCAAATGGCTAGGGGAGGCGATAAGGGAGGACGAGGATTGGATGGAAGATGCAAGAGCAAGGTCTTGAAATCATGCAAAGTATATATACCATTAAGTGTGAAATTCCAACATTGAATGGATCCTCCCAATAATAAGTAGAAGAGAAACGACCTTTCGAAAATCACCTAACCCCTCATCTACGCAGGCTCCCCATGCGCCTGTCCATAAGTCACCCCATTCTGATGGGTCTCAATAGGATCTTCTGGCACCTTTCCACCATTACCTGACGAAACATTTTCGTGGCTCCTCCGGTTTAGACATCTCCTCACCCAGAACACCAAAGCGCCTAGAATCAGCAATCCAACGACTGCAGCGCCGACTGCGATTCCAATTATCGCCCCCTTGGACAGTCCGCCACCTCCTGATACCACCTCTGCCGTCTCGGTCGAAGTCGGGGTCGTGGTGGCCTCACCAGCAGTGTTGCTCGCCGAACTCTCTGGTGTACTAGTCGTCGCTGCCGCAGTCGTTGTATCAGATAAGAAGCTGGTCATGGGCTCCGCAATGCTGACCGTCGCCGTCCCCGAGAACGTTTCACTGTCCACCTCGATAATCTTGCTGCCCATCCCCCTCTTGATCTCGAAGCTTCCGCCCCCTTCCTCACATTTGCACTTTCCCTTTCTGTAGTCGTCTTCGCAGCAGAACGTTTCCTGTGTGCAAGCGGATAGTTTTCCGTTGATGTTATCTCCGGCTGTTTCGAAGCAATCGTATGTTAGCATTAACTCCTTACGCCCTTATCACTCTACCAATGCCTGAACGAGAATAGAATATGTGTCAACCTACTCAGACAAACACCTCCGCAGACAGCATTGTTCCACCCTGGACTTGTACACGCTCCTCTCTGCACCTCTCCCAGCGTGATGTTCGGAAAACTCTTGGTTTCGGTTGTCGCGATGCAAAGCGAATTGCTAAAGCAGGTCCATCCTTGAGGGCAGCACAGCGATATCTCAGCGCCAAAGGGCTGGCATGGGTAATACCCCAAGGCGTGGACTTCTCCTGGGAAATAGCAAGGCGCATTCTCTGCGGCCTGTGCTCCTATCGCGAGAAAAAGCGCAGCAGTAGCGATCGATCGTATTGGTGGTGCCATTGTGTATTATTTAGTCAGGCTTATGATAGACGAAACAAGGTGTTGCAATCAGAAACACCACAAGCTACCCAGAAAAGAACATTGAGAAAAAGATCACGAACCCGCGGCGCGCGCCCATCCCCTTCTTATAAATCACCCCAAGCCCCCAATTTTTCCCCAAAGCTGAACACGACCGATGACCGACATGAAAAAGCCCAGGTACTACGGATATACGGCCACAAGGCTCTGGACTCTGTCCTGCCTCCCCTTACTCCCTTACCTACATCACCTACGCCAAAAACCGATAAAGAAAGCCCCCAGAAAACGCCTCAGCTCAGAAGTAGGAAAGCAATACAAGTTAGCTCCCTTCTGCAAGCCTTCGCGCTATTGGCACAGAGCAAAGGGTGGCGTTTCCAATGGCGCCCACCACCACCCACACGGCGCACGCAGGAGGATGATGGCACAGCCCATCAAAAGGACTGCGTTTGTGTTCGGTATCGTTTAAAAGATAGCGAAGCCACTTGACTTGACGTCTATTATGGGAAACAGGAGGAGAGTTGCAGAAAGAGATCGACAAGAGGAGAAGGATAAGAGAAAGAAGGGTTGCAGACAGCCTTGCGAGCAGAGGACAGGCACTCTGCTTCTTGGTTGCAAGGTGCTTGCAAGTTGGAGCTGAAAAAGACAATTACCAAAATGGGATTACGGCGAGGGGCAGAGATTAGCTAGCAGAACCGAGGGGCATTTCTTGATGTGCTCCTTCCAATACACTGGATGAAGAGGAGGATATCTGTTGAAATAATAAACAGTCAAGACAAAGACAAAGAGAGAGAAAATGTGCAATGATTGAAGGCAGAAGGGTGAAAAAAAAAAGGGGACTCGGATACCGGGAGTCGAACCCGGGGCTGTTGAGAGAACAGACACTTCTGAGAAGTGAGAGTCAACGATGTTACCGCTACACCATACCCGATGGAGGATGGTTCCGATTGATGATTGGTGGATCGAGAACAGGCTCTAAGTAAGTGGCTGAACCCAACAGCCGTGATGGAAGCACCACCTCCCTAGAAAACCATAGCCTTCATACATCACTTTTAGCAAGCACGAAGATACATACATGTGGTTAGAGAGCCCTAGAAACCAGAAATAGCCCCCAAAGCCATAGAAAAACCCACACCCATTACCCCAACCTTCAACTCACCAGCACCAGACTCCTCACCACTCCCACTCCCCCCACCCCTCCGAACATCCTCAGCAGTAACCCTATCGTTCGGGGACTCTCATAAATTAATTCGTGGACACATCAACCCTAGAAATCCCACCAGTCACCAAACCATTTCACCACAAGGCTTTACAAACCGGCAACAACACCCACCGCCAAAGCCAAAGCCGCACCCAACAGTCCAACCTTGAATCCAGCAGTCTGGCCAGCACCGGACGGCTTGGTGGTGGTGGCAGGCTCCTCAGCATCATCATTCTCATCGTCCTCCTCCTGACCTTCCGATGGTCCTGCCCCTTGTCCCCCAGTAGGAGTGGGCGATCCCGTCCCGGTCGGCGTATACTGCGACAGCCACTCACTCACTCCCTCGTACAAAATACCACAGTCTCGGAAGCAAGTATGCTGTTCAGCAAAGACGGTATACATGAGAGTCTGAACGTCGGCAAAAATAGTCGCATCCGGCTCAAGACTTGTCGTCGTGGTCGTGAAACTATTGCCGCCGGTTAGGGTGTCTGTCACCGTGACCACCTGGCCTTCGGTGACCTTTGCCGTGCAGGCAGGCATGTTGATCGTCCAGCCCCCATAAGGAGTGCCCGAGTGAGTGGTCTCAAACAGAATGTCTTCGGTCCTGGTGCTGAACAGGCCGAAGCTGAGACTTCCCGAGGGACAGCACTCGACGAAATGCATGGCGACATTGTTTGTAGCAGTGGAGATGTGGAGGGCCTCTGTGTAGCCTACCGGACAGGTGGCAAAGTAGTGAGTGTTGGTCTGGCCGTTGGTGGTCTGAGTTGAGGCACCCCACTCCCCGTATCTGTTCTGGTAACAGTCGTCCTCGTAGCCGCGTGTGGTAGTGGTGATCGGGGCGCTTTCGGGACCGGAGCGGGTGAAATGGACAAGCGGACGGCCGGCGTTGACGACAGGCCCGCAGGTGAACCAGTCCGGCTGGCCAGTGCTCGAAGGCGGGTTCTCCCCAGAAGAAAAGGTCTGGCGGTTATTGATTGCACAATCGAGGGTGGCGAGCCAGAGGTCGGTCCCAAAACCGCAAGTGGCTGCCGGAGTGAGTTGGGTAGGGAAGACGTTAGAGGGCCATGTTGGCGAGGGGACGGCCGTCAGGGTTGGAGTAGTCGTTGCCATTGTGCGGATGTAGAGAGAACAAGCGGTGCCGACCGAATGCGAACTGCACGGCCTAGCATACAGAGACTCAATGAAACTTATATATTCATAGATGTTGCATTCGCGAAAAGGTACTAGTCCCCATGTTAACCAACAATCACTATAGTATCAAGGCTGTGCATACTTGGCAGTGTCGATGGAACTTGTGTCGACTGGGCGTCAGTCGAACACGCGGCATTTTGGGTCCATGGATTCCGCAATCATCGGCTAACTTGTCATCTCTATTGAAGTGCCTGTGACACTGATGCCCACCGTTGTTATCGTTCCGTATCAGCATCATGAAAGTCATACCTTATCATGGCTTTATGGCCTTCCGCAACGAGTATAAAATCATGAAATAAAGGGTGACCCAAGGGAACGCTCGCCGAGTCTTCTTGCGCACACTAGCACCCAACGTGTACCTTTTGCGCTCAATATAAGTCCGTCGCATTGATCAGGCGTCATATGTATGGGCCTAAAAGACAAGCCCGAAGAGAACTGCGAGAAAGAAGTGGTCAACATATGGTCTACCTAGGCCACGTACTAACCCAAAATAATCAGGAAAATGGCAGTTACGACTTGCCGTATGTAGAAGCATAAGACTTCCATGACAGCACGTGATATATGATCTCGAAAGAGGCCCCCTGGAATTGGAGACAGAGGCCATTCTCACAAGCCACATCTTCCGAGAACCTCACCCCCCCCGTCGTCAACGAGGCTGGTGATCCTTCGTCGTCCCAGCGGAGCCATCAGTCCACAAATGTTCAAGATGGTCCGTGCGCCAGCTGACCCCTGTCATCCAGGTGGTTGGGTAGGAAGTTGGCACACTTGCCAGCCAGCAAAGCTACGACACCAGCCTCTTTCTTTTCTGTTGACTTGGAATCGAGGTGGCGGGGCAACCGCTCCTATTTGACCTGCATGCCCGCGCCCTTGTGCGCATTCGCGCGCGCGTTTTCCGCCTTCTTGCATCTTTTTTCGCATTCCACCGATTCTTGTTCAATTGTGACCGTTTGACGAAGATTCCGATTCCCCCCGTTTTTTGAAGAAGTGACGATACCGTGGAATTGGATCCATTCCTCTGTCTGACGAAACAATTCGGACGAACCCCGCTTTTTCTTTTTGGACTGGCAGCGAACGAACGAAAGCTTGACAGCTTGAGAGTTGGTGAGCTAAACTGCCATTTCAACTTCATTGAAGACTTGAGCTGACAGATTAAATAGACTGTTTTTTTGGCTAGAACACATCCATCAAAAGGTGGCACTTTGAGAACTCAGAATCTCAGACCTCACAAACACACCTTTGTCACCGCCGCCTTGGTAGCTCAGGAATTCGGCTCCACAGACAACGTGGACCACTGACACAAAGCGTGTCACCAACAACCACCGCACCGGTTTTCGTCCATCCGAACCCCGAATCTCAAGTCTGACCAGCAAGGTCAAAAAACCAACCGCCAAAAATGAAACAAAATGACGTTATTGCCGTGATTATCATCATCCTCTTCATCGTCCTCGCCCTCATCGCATTCGGCATCTACCACCTCGTCTCCGTCGCTAGAGATAACGTACGAGGGTCCGTAACAACAAGCTCAGACACCACCTCAAGTAGGGATTAAGCTTGAACGCTTAAAATGTATGCATGCGCAACGTTCAATCTCTAGGTGATTTGGTGAAGTACTCGTCAGAGGACTTCCAACAACACGCTTTTTTACTTGCTTGTGCCGATGTCCTGCTATGGCGCCGGAAAGCATAAATTGGTTTGTTGGAAGCCCCCTTGTCAAAAAGTACCGGAGATTTGGGAGTCGAGAAGTCTTCTCTCTGTCTCCCTAGACCTGCCTGCCTGAACGTCAAAACATGCAGAAGGGGATGAGAAGAAAATGAAACGTCCAACGTTTATTAATGAAGGAAAACGACACCACGACGACAATGGGCGGGATGAAAGGAAAGACGACGATATGTGGGCGGTCACCAATTTTTGGTTCTCTGTGTGTTTCTGCAGCATTTGCATTACTACGGCCTGGCTTGTGTCTTTTTCTTCTTGGATTTTGTACGGCGTTTCTGGAGTAACTAACAGGGTGTTGGGGTTTTGGAAAGAATGAAGGAAAGCGAGCGAGCGAATGCGTTATGCTTTTGGGGAACAAACAGCAAAGCAAAGCGACTTCAGGAGCGTGTATCAGGACGGGTGCAATGTTGCAAATATTTGTGGCAAAGAAATTTACTTCGGGTGGTTGCATGTAAACTCGGCAGGGGATGGGGTGAATCTTTTGGAATTGTACATAGATATCCGTAGATTTATTGGTTATTCTGGGCCCTCCATGGTGAATGGGAGAGCCAATGGTACAAAAATCTCCAAGTTATTATAACCATCCTCGCCTTCACCAATATTTGTGTCCTGGTCATGACTGTGCTATTAACTGAGCTTATGCTCAATTAGAGATCACTAACTCGATCAGTCCTTACTGGCAGCTCAATAAGTCCCGACCCAAGCCATCGGTATCATTCGGCATGCATTTGCATGCCTCCCGTTCACTCCCGCCCCTCGGGGGACATACCTTGCATGGTGCTGCCATCCCGTTGCTAGCCGCGAAACATAGCAGCCACGGGATGATCTCCCGCAGGAACCGGAAATCAGTCGCGAGGGCTTCATCAAGTAGGCCATGTTCGAACTCAAGTAAGACAAAAGCATATCACATTCCTTCAATATTCCATTGTTCGAAATAGTGTCATAATTCGTCCAAAAGTGCTCAGTGTCTCTAATCGTTGTCGCAAGAGCAAGAGATAGTGACATGCCAGGTCATCAAAAACTGTAAAAGCAGAGAAACCACCCCCAAATCTATCCAGAAAATTAGTATAACCTCCCCAACCCCTCTACCCCGTGTCTTCAAATATAACAAATTTGCTACCCTCGATTCGTAATCGACAAACGCCGTATCATGATGAACGCCTCTCGTTTGTGAAAATTTAATGTTGCCCAACAACGCCCTGTCCGTCTTCACGCTCGCTGGTCTGCCCGGAACTGAACTCCCTCGCTAGTCGCTTGCTTAGTGTATCCCTCTTTTCGCTAGTGGGCAGACAATTCCCCACGCCATGTCATGAAAGCCCTGGCGCCGTTGCCCGTCATCATTCGTTATCTCTTGAGATGTATCTCGAAGAGCATGTGATATGCACCCTGGATTTGGCGCCTCTTGACCCGTCGTGCCATTTCGGGTTTCGTTCGGTCATGGCCTTCGATCTTAGCGAAAGGCCTTCCTGACCAAGAAGCATGCCTTGTCTTCACTCGAGGACTTCATTCAGCCCTTGATAAGCTTGCCATCTGCAGATTCTGGCGCTGGATCCTTTGGGCCATTAATCTTCTCCTGCTTCTCCTTCGGTGGCCCCTCCTGGTAAAGATGGTGCTCATTGATGTACTATGAGACGGTTAGTCCATGTCTCCTGACAAACATTGAAGAAGTACGAACCTCCACCACGGGATCCGGAATCAAATATCGGACACTGAGGTCCTTCTTCAAGAACAGGCGAACTTTGGTTGAGCTATTCAGATTTAGCAAGCCAGTTCATATCAGACATGAGAGAGAGGATGGGAACAAACCTGATGTCGTTCTGGATCACTTGACCAATGACCCAAATGTTATTCTCGTACTGCTTAAGGGTCGAAAGCGCCAGTTCGATATCTGTTCCAGAGCGCTCCACAATGAAAGCACCGTACTGGCCAAGGATCACGCCCAAGTCGATTGGCGACCAGAGACCAGGCTCACCCATGGACATGACCAAATCCGCTCCAGCCAGAAGCGCGATCTTGGCCTTGCGCATCTTTCCGTCGGTCCCCTCAATACCGCCCAGCACCGTATTGATCTCGTGGTCAAAGTGTCGCAGCACCTTGGCAGTGGGGACGTACTCGGGCTCGCCCTTCTCGTTGCAGTTCACCGTCTCGAATGGGTCGACCATCAGCCACGGCGAACTCGCAATCGCGCGGGAGCACATCTCGACCCTGTGACGGCCTGGCGCGAGGCCCGCCTTTTTGTAGGCATCGCTGACTGGTGACAGGTATCCGGCGCAAACCTCAAAGTCTGTGTTAAACCGTACGAAGTCCGAGGCCATCTCGAACATGCGCATGTGGAGGAAGGTGATGGCTGTCGCTACCAGCGTTAGCAAAACCCAACATTCCTTACTGATTTCGAGGGCCCAACTGACGAGAAAACGACCCGCAAGCCACCAACACCAGCGGTGTCTTTCCTTCCCGGGTTTGCCGGCGCTTTAGCTTGTCGATAGGGAAAGCGTAGGCCTCGGACGGGACTCCAGAGACGGCAACGGGCGTCGCCGTGCCCGAGGCAGTAGTATTGTGTGAAGTCAAAGTGTTGAACATGCTCTGCGCTTCGTTGGCGGCGGACACCTCCAGTTCAAGCCTCATGGCATGCTCGCGGGCCTCGAGGAGGTTCTCACGAGCCGCCATGAGAATACATTCGGCCTCGCGCTCTGCAACCTCTGCGCGGATGACGTTGTCGCGGGCGGCGATGATGGCGGGATCCATGCCGGCGACAGCGCTGTTGGCAGGAAAGGGTTTGGAGGGAGGCCAGGCAGCTGGCAGCCCTAATAGGCAGATGTTCTGCCGATGAATGATGCGGGGCACTCGAGAAAGCGCCGGCAGTGGAAAGCCGAACCGTAACCGCAGAATCAGTGGGGAATCGAGAGATGGAGATTCGGGTGTGCTCGGAATCGGGCGGGTGTGTTGTAACAGGTTCCTTGGGAGTTTGTTAATCGACGCAGGAATCGGATCTTTTTGACAGTCGGCGGGCGCAAAAGAGGGGAGTTGTAGAGGAGCCGATCGTGGGCTCGGGCGGAGTCTTTTACTTATGAAGAGGAGCTCTCACGCGGGGGAGCACGGGTACCTGGATGGAGATGGACAAAGTTTTGCCTGGCGCCGTGTCTTGGCTGGCGAATGCCGCTGTCCGGGATGAGTGCTGGTCGCAGA
Source organism: Triangularia verruculosa (assembly GCA_033296885.1). Lineage (NCBI taxonomy): Eukaryota > Fungi > Ascomycota > Sordariomycetes > Sordariales > Podosporaceae > Triangularia > Triangularia verruculosa. The sequence continues at coordinate 210,104 of MU863911.1, read as the reverse complement.
ACGCTAAAAGACGCAACCCACTTTTAAACTCGCGCAATGGTGCCGACTGGGTTTAGGTGTCAGTCCGTTCCTTTCGTCTTGTTTCCTGGTGTCTCGCGTCCGGCTCGGCTTGATGGCTTGTTGCTCGGGATTTGGCTGTTGGTTTTGGGATGAATGGCCGTCTGTGGGGGTGCCGCATGTGCTGTAACGCAGCTCCCGTGGGGGACTCGGCCAACGGCTGGTCCAGATAATATATTAGGGATATCGTAAGGCAAGCTGGTTCTAGGTTCTAGGTTGATGTGTTTTGTGTAAGGCAATTTGGATTTCCCTCAGTCATTGTCTCCAATGATTCCGACCGAATGACCTTAACGGCTTGCGGCATTGTTCTTTCCCACCAGGTTGGGTGGTCTAGAGTCCCCCCTCACGCCGCCTGTAACGACAGAACGGGGCACCCCGCAGAATTTGACAACTCCCATTCGCTTCGCTAGTTACATCGACATATTGCTTTGTAAATCTATGTGTAACAAGTGCTGAGCTAGGGATCTGAGCTTCTTTACGAGGCAAGCCCTTTTCCTCCGGTCTTATCCCCGGTTGAGGGCCCAATGCCCGGGGCTGCCTAGCTGCTTGGGGCTTCAGTGTCTGGGTAAGCAAAACCGAAACCACGGGGCACTGATGGAAGTGACTCAGAGTACGAAGGAGTGCGCGCTCGCACTCGGAAACGGGGAAATGCGAATGAACTCATGCTTCGATTGGTTCACCAGATGCTTTCAGAACCCTACGTAATAAGCTGTCTTGAAGACTCATCGTTGCTGCTCTTCTTCAACTCTTTCCCAAAACAACTACCCCAACCTGGAACCAGTGGTGTGCTTCCGAAGACGGGCCTTGAAGGTCTGAGCGCTCCAAAAATGCGGGGCGAATCTGAGCCACCCCGCCTGACGTCAGGGGCACCATGTCTTCTGGGATCTGCTGGGACAGTGGCGATGGTCTCAACGACGACGCCAAGCTGTCTGAAGATAACCTGCTGCCAGTCATTGTTCAAAGAGCTACAACACAGACACTAACACTTACGCTATTTGTTTCACGTTCCACTGTGGTGGGAAGACATCACGTTCGAGTTCGCCTTCTATCACATACCTTGCGACAGACAGCGCCCGAGCCTCTTGCGCAACGTCGCCGCTGGGCACGCCGTAGACAGAGTAATCGGTACCGCAAGCCAGGACAACATCTTTAATATTGTAGAAAAGGCCTATCAACTATCTTTTAATGCCATGCTCACACTTCACAGCGCCAGTTTATTTGTCCAGGACATGCTGGGCCATGGCCAAAGGTCGCATAGTGTAGAATATATCCCAGCCAAAACACAGCCCCTGAGTAGCCCCTGAATAGCTTCACACGATACTGCAACCCTAACCCTTCCTTCCTAGGAACCAATCAGTACTCGAAACTCTCACTCACAACCTCCTCGCCCCCCAACCACTCCTTCAAAACCTTCATCATCCCCACTCCAGCACATAAAAAGTACTTCTTTCTTTCCTTCTCAAAACCATCCCCCAACACATCCCTCTTCGTCAGCCTTCTCCTCTCAACACTCACACCCTCGAATCCTCTTATCTTGTCCAACTCTTCGCTCCCAAGATCAGCACAATCCCCCGTCACAAATAACCTCACCTTGGTCTCCTTGAAACCCTCATACCGCTCCAACACGTCCCTCGCACATGACAGATCATCTGTCCTCAAGCTCCAGATCAATTCCACCCTCTCACCACCGAAACTAGCAATCTCGTCAACCTGCCCCAGAAACGGCGTTATACCCACCCCGCCCGCTACAAACACCGCTTTCTTGTTCGCGTCTTTCTGTAACGTGTTGAGCACTCGAAAGTTATCCTCCCCGCCAAATCCCAATACTGGTATCTCCAACTTTGCAGCGCTGGGCGAGATGTTGTACCCCCAAAGAAACCCCGTCACTGGCCCATGTTTGCGGGCCGTGATCTCAAATCTGATCTCGCCCTCTCCAGAAGCCGGAGGCGGGTTAGAGATCGTAAATGTCCTCACGTAATCGTCGTTGAGGGACTGTGGATCAGAGTTATTCATATGCGCCCAGCCGTTGTCGAGCTCAGCGCTGAAATCGAAGGTGATGTGCTGGCCTGGGTTCCATAACTTCTTTGCCTTGGAGTCGGGAAAAGACAGGGAAAATGCAAATCGTGATATGGTGGATGATAATACTGTTTTGCTGATCAAGGCTGCTGTCGCCGTTGGCTTTGAAGCGGAAAGAGGAGCGGGAGCTTCAGAAGTCAGCCTGCGGAGGGGAGGGTTGTACGGGCTGAATTCGCCGGGAGTTCCCCGGAATGAGAGGCCATCTCTCACAAAGATGGCGGAATGGACAGTGATTTTGACTGCGAGTTTGGTGTGGGGGAGATAAGCCGCTGCCGAGTCGCCGACCAGCAGCTGGGTTGTGCCGGTGAGATACAGGACATCAGAAGTGTCGAAATTCGGGACGGCAATGCCGATCAGGGGATTGGTATGAAGGTTTCCGAGTGTTTGGTATAGACGGTTGCCCGAGTACTCTGGGTAGATGAGGACTACACCGCTGCCATCCACCGTTAAAGGGTCGGTGTTGCTAATAACTCTCATGAATCCCGGGGGCCCGCCGCGGTGGTTGGTATCCATTGTTTGGCCATTGGTAGAGGACAAGAAGAATAAATCTGCTTTTGCAAGTAGAGATATTGCTTGTTCAGGCAGAGGTAGATTTGTTGAGACAACCTTTGGAGAAAGAAGATGAGCACGGATGGTCTTTTTGTTCAGGTACTTCGGGCAGTTTCCCAAGCTTTCTTCAACCTGAAAGCCTATCTGGACTTGAGCGATCGTTTTGCTGTCTGCCTTTGTCACAAGCGTGCCAACGACCACCTTCCCAGCCAGCTTGACACGATCTCGAGATTCAAGGTCAATACTCAAGGCACTGATGGCCTTGTTCCCTGATGTTTGGCCCAGTCCGCTCTCTGCGAGGCGATCCAAGCCAAGCGCCTTGACGACAGGATCGTGAGCCTTGTCGACTAGACTTGCTATAGCAAGTCTGTCCTGAGATATCTGCCGCGCAAAATTTCGTTCGCCTCCCCAGATAGAAGTCCAAGGGCGGCCTCGGTCATCTAGTGTCCCAATTGCGATGAGAGGGGAGACACTGACCCGGTCGCCATGAGACCAAGAGAGGCCGACATTGGTGGGGTTTTCTCTGCTTGAGGTAGGCACCCCAAGCAGTGTATGTACTGCTCTTTCACCGTCATGCCAGCCCTTGACTTTTTCCTGGAGTGTCGCCATTATTATAAGATATCTAAAATCAGCTATGTCTAAGAAGAATCCAGCTTGCTTGAGGAGGTTGAAACCAGAAGTTTTTGAGGACGTCTCCAGGTGTGGATTGTACAATGCCCAAGTGAGATTGAATTAGAAGGTGGCAAAATGAATGAGCATAGGTAGGTAGGTATGTCAAGATTGGGATTGGAATTTTCAAGAGATTTAGATAGCTGTCAGGTTGATCTTTCTATTTGTACCCTCAACTCTGTTCAGCGAGTAAGCTGCTGTGGTAACCTTATGCTGCGATCTGACAAATCATGGTGTTGGCTCAAGGGCGCGCCTACCCCAACCCACCAAAGCGGAACAAAAGTCCGGCCAACGTCATCCCTCAATTTGAGCCACGACCACCATCACCACCACCACCCTTGGGTTTCCAAAGCTTCCAACGCTGTCTACCGGCCTCCTTGGGAGCTACTTCTTGCACGTTGGGTGCTGCAATTTGTTTTTGAGGTTCATTGCCAATCTCGAAGGGTGGTGGTGACCGGACTGCAGGCCCGACATATGGTTCTCCAGATGGACTCGCAGTCGGGCGTGTGTTCTCAATTTTGTCTCCTTTGAAGTTGTCTCCCCCATGCTTGACTGCTTGGCCATCGAGCTTGTCCCCATATACCTCATCCCCGCCCACTCGATCCGCTAGTTTGAGATTTAGGTTGGTACTTCTAGCAGCGGCTTGTTTCACCCGCCTTCGAAACCGTGGAATACAGATGAAGCAGAGGAGGAACGACACTACAGGGGTTCCAACGCCTACTCCGACACCGATGGCTATCTTCTGACCCTTGTTTAGGCGCGACGGGGGGGTCGGGGGTATGAATGTGTCCATGGCTATCTGCATGCCATGCGACTTACCATCGCAGAAGAAATCGGTATACGAATGGTCGGTGAAGGTGTAGGTATTGCAGTATGGTGAAGCCGAGTTGGTACTGTTGATGAACAAGTTAGGCCCTGGTGTGTGTTGACAGTTTGATCCGAGGTGCTTACCAGAACATAGCAGGACCGCAGTTATTGTTGCTCATACAGCTTGATGCCGCTTTGAAATCGTGACATGCCGTAGGTAGTGCGCAATCAGTATTCTGTGAAGCACAACAACCGACAATCTTCCGAGCTGTATCAGTTCGGCAAAGTGAATCGCCACATAGGATCGGACGTGCTATCGACAGGCTACTGTCAGTCTCAGAGCACGCCCAAGGAGGCATTGTTATTCAGTACCTTGGTCACCGTCAATAAAACCACAAGTATTGCCTCCTCTGCTGTCGTCTTGTCTTTTACCAACAAGTCCAAAGGAAGGCGGAGCTGTGGGCTTTGGGGTCCAGCCGTCCATCACAAAATCATCGCCGACATGTTTGGTATGTTGTGGAATTGCCGTTCCGAGGGAGATAAGACCCAGAAAGAAGATTGCAAGACAGAGACTCCCCCGTTGAAGCTTCATTTCGAACGAAGGTCAGAGAAATAACAGTGAGAGAGGGGCGAGTTGGTGGTGTAAGGCACACAACCACCACGGCGTTATCATGGCTACCGATATACAGATAATTTTGAGTCCTAGGTCTAGGCTATCCCCACCAAACAAGATGCTCTGGGGTGTTCGGCGAGCTCTTCTGCGAATGACCTTCAGACAGGCCGGCTCCATTGGCACCAGGGCATTCATTGGCCCAGTTAACATGAGCATGCACATTACTCACACATATCCCGAAGCAAATGGCAAAAGAGTTCCTCAGCTGCTGAGCCCTGGCAGTACCCTCCGTGCCATCGAGTAACCAAACGGCTAACGCGGACAGTAGATTGATTTTGATGATGCCTCCCAGAAAAAGGCAACAATAGCATGAGAGAGGCCTACACGATCGACCATCATGAACTCAAGCCTCCTCCCCAACAGCACCCTATCAGCCCCAGGGTCACCAGAACAACTATGCCGTTGCACCATATCACCAACAGCAAGCACCCCCGCCATCCAACGGCGATAATGCCATGACCAGACCGGCACAACACCCAGTCCAGTCCACTCACCCCGCACACTGGGTGCTTCAGCAACGGGCAACATCTCAAGCCGCTGACCCGCCGTCAAGAGGTAGGTCGATCTTTTTTTTTTTTTTTTTTTTGCTTCCCTACCATTCCCCAGTTCTCGCACAGGTAAATGACAACCAGAGCTAACAAAGCAACAGTTCAAATGGGCGACACTATTAGTGGCAATGGGCAAAAGCATGGAGGTGACAACTTCACCGGGGGCAAGTTTGTTTTCCGGTGATGTAACAACAAAGACCGGTGTGGCAGTCTCAGCTGGATCTGTCTCATGCGGTTTGGTAGAAAGCCTCGTAATGGAGGAGTAATGTATTAGCTGCTACCAGTACTCCAACATCTCATATATACATACATACATTCCTATAAACAGGGCAAAATCCCCCACACTAACCCTAACCGTGAATACCTTATGCAATGGCTGATCAAACGCTGACAATGCTTTTAAAACCCCTAAACTCCATCCATTTTTGCCTTTTTTTTCCAAACCCATAGTTTTTGGATCAAATCTCTTCAAATAAAATCCTCCTCCTCCGTCTCATCCCCCTCCTCCCCCGTCGGCCGACTATTCATCGCCAATCTCGCCGCCTCATCTGCCAATGTGATAATATCCCTCAGCAATTCCTCCGACCTATTCCTCGGATTCGCCACCGCGCCCTCTGCTCCCCCCCCAGCCGCCGCCGCCGCCGCCGCCGCTTGTTCATCCGCCAAAGTCATGATATTCCTCAGTAGCTCCTCCGACCTATTCCTTCCTTCCCCTGGAAGCTGATGCCTAATCGGCGGCAGGATATGCTCCCTCAGACTATCCCTATCAATCTCTCCATTCTCATCGACTTCTATCTCGACTACAGCGGTGACGGGACCGTGTGACGGACCTCCCGGATTCCCCGGGCCAGCGTTGGTTGCTGTCAGGGGAGGGAGAGACCGGTTGGAGGGCGAGTGCACGGTGCTGAGGTTCGGTCTAGGAGGGCCAGGCTCATCCGGTGCGCGGACTCTAACCCTGACTTCACCCGGAATACCGTCAACTCTCACGCCTTGTTGAGCTGCTTGCTGAGCCACGTGCTGGGGGCTGGGCTGGGGGTTCATGGCCACCAGATCCCGCAAGAACTTGTTAGCGGCGTTCGACCCGTCCATGAGCCACTTGAGACAGATTTGGACACGCTCTCTCGCAAATCGATTGTGGTCGTCGTAGACGCAGCAGTTGAGTAGACTGACGAGACCATTATGGCGGAGAATCTGGTCTTGGACCTCCGGGTTACCGGGACTGTTACGCCCGTGGGGTGGTTGGAGCAGGCCCGCCAAGATATGGAGGATCTGGCCCTTTATGCCAGCCCATGGGAATTTGTGCGCCGGCTCTTGCAGGGGTGGAGGGGGAGCGAGGGGTTGATCTTCAGACTCGTATCCGTTATCGTTGTAGTCGCCATTATCGTGTTGCTGGCGTTGAGGAGAACGGGCAGGTACTGGCTGAACCATTGTTGCCTTTTCGACACCGGCTTCGAGCCCCTTGAGCAAGACAATGAGCTCGTATGAAGCCTCCCATTCAATCAGATACTGCCTTGTCTCTTGCAACTCGTTGACTGTTGTCAAGAGCTCCAGGAATTGTGTGAGCCCATCCTTAGCACGCTCCATATCCCAGCTATCGACAGGAAAGTCGGATGGGTCGCACAGACCGTTCCTGATTTGCGCCTGGAGGTGCATCAAGGCGGCGCATTCGGGAACAATGCGACTGCGGAACTGGATGAATAGGAAATGCAGAAGCTTAACGTCTCTAAGATGCTCCTTCGAGTCTGGCTTTGGGGGATCGGCATTGCGCGCTCGGAACATGTTGTTGACCAGCCGCAGCAGGACTGTCTGAGCCGGTGAAATGATGTCCTTGGGAATTCTCAGCGATTGCCAAGCATATGGAATCAACGCACTGTGATGGATCGCCTCGACGATCTGGGTGGTGAGCTGGAAAATGAGCGACTGCTCCGACTTCTCCCACACCGCAATGAAGACGAGTATCTCCCTCAGCAAGCTTCGTCCACACTCCAGAGCCAGGAACATCCTACACCTGGTCTTTTGTAGGTTTTCTCCTGCTCGACTCAGTGCGAGGCCGGCATTGTCGAGAATGCACGACTTGACAATCATGTGCAACGCTTCGATCTGCTTAGGATCCAAAATGTTGGGCACCTCGGTGAGAAGACCGCTCATGGGGCCTTCACCGTACGATTCATCATCGTCAATGTCTTCCTCCTCAATCATGTCGTCATTATAGTCATGGGCATAATGGCCACCCTCCTTCGCATCTTGCTCAGCAGATCCTTCCGGCACTGGATTTCCTTCAGCAGAGTGTACCGAGTCTTCGACCTCCTGCTCCTCTGTTCTGTAGGTATGCGCGTAGCGGTTGACCAAATTGGCCTTGCAATTTTCTGTCCTTTGCTGCGCAAACTCAACCGTGGGCATAGGCACCACCCAGTCGTCATAGTTTGGATCACGAATCTTCAGCCACCAAGTATCCACCTCGCGTGATACCCGGCCATAGGCCTGGTCTTGCTTGAACTTGTCTGGCTCGTCGTCTTTCCACTGGGGGGTAATCTTAGTGCTCTCAGATTCGTCGTCTGCACGGGCCCTGACCGAGCCTTCTGGCTGCCAATTCCAGGCTAATGGCGAGATACAGGGCAAATGGCCAGGGGGGTGACCATGGCGTGCCACAGTCTCCTCATATTCGATGAGGAGTTGACGGGCTTTTGGACAGAACCGGGAGTTCCGTTCATACCAGTTCTGAACCTCAATCTTCGCGACGTCCGGTCGAAACTCTCCGTAAAGATTGCTTTCTTCCATGGCGTCCTCGTCAAAAAGCACCGTCGACCAGAATGACATTTTGTTTCGGTCGTTTTTTGCGATCCAGTTGTGGGCCTGTTGCAAGCAAGTAACTAGCAGTTTCTTGTCTATATTGAGTGAGTGAAGTGCTTCAATATTGCTCAGACAGGAACGACTTACAGAGCTCTGTGATCTCACTCAGTTTCAACCTGGCCCCCTCTTCCAGGACATCGCCATCATATGCCTTGCTAGTAACGTTGACGCAGAGGATAATGGTCTGGTACAGCATTTGGTCGAACTGGGCAGCAGCACACAAGTCTTGTGGGATCTCGGGCTCGGGCACCACCAGGAGGTTCCTAGCAATGTGCATTAACTTGATCAGCAGCTGAAGATCATCCCTCAGCGACTGGTAATTCTTCGTGATAAGAGTCGTGCTCTCTTGAGGAGTAACACCTTTGTCTGGGTCATTAAGGCTGGCCAGCGGTCCGATGGAGCGTGTCGTCAAGCTGGGAATAGCAGCGGCGAAGTCTCTGGTCAACCATATCCAGACCTCGACGCTTTTGGATAGGTTTTCTCTGGAGTCGTGTTAGTATATGTATACTTGATATTTCTCTGCAAAAATATCATACCTGACATCCTTGAGGGCATGTGTCTTCTCTAAAGTTCGTGAGATGAATTTGGTGACATAAAACATGGTCCTCGTCCCGATCGCAGGATCCAACTTCAGTAAACCCTCGAAGCAAGTCATGGCCGAGGTGAAGCCCACCTCTTCGATACTCAGTGGGCGACGGCCATGCTTGTTTCTCGGTAAAGGCTCGAGTTCGGCAAGCGATGGACTCGACGCCATATTTGCGGTTGTGAGTGAGATGGATGAGCCAAACCGAGGCCGCAGTTTTGGAGCTCTTGTTGCTTTTAAGGAAATCTCTGCAACACTGCGATGAAATCCTTATCCGAATATATGTCCCCACCACTGATGAATACGAAGCGCCGCTGGTCGGCTGCTGTGAGGAATGCGGAGGCCGACTGTGAATCAAAATTGAGTGTATGAGTGGGCTTGATCCAAACTCATCAACCCTCACTTGCTTGATAATGGACCTCGTACGCTAAGCCTTTTACGAGTATAGCGCCATCCGAGAACCCCTGTCCGCCAGGGGTCAGCACAACATCCCTCTCAAGGCGGGGTAAAATTCACATTGAGAGCCCCGCCATCCCGCCATAAATTGTCAGAAGAGCGCAGCTTCGGCCGAGGGTGGTGTTACCAATAGCGAATATCTCGCGCGCATTCTTGTTTTCTTCTCGAAGCGGTGTCGTTTTGTTTTCTTTTTCTCTTCCGTTCCCAGATCTGTCCATCTAGCGTCCAATCCGCCCTATCCGCCCATCATGACAGTCTCCAGCCTCCCAAACACGTTTGACCGTACGTCTGTCCTTCCAATGCGCTAGAGAATGCGCCTTGTCCAATTCCACATATCTCGGGCCATGATACACCCCGGAAACAAATCATGACAATATATCTATGATACACATAACTGACACCTCGTTTTCCTTCTAGGGCCCGTCCACATTGCCGTCATCGGCGGCACCGGCCTCTCCTCCATCCCCGGCTTCGTCCCTGTCGCCTCCCTCACCCCCACCACCCCCTGGGGCGCCCCCTCCTCCCCCATCCTCATCATCGAGCACTCCGGCGTCCCCATCGCCTTCCTCGCCCGCCACGGCGCCCACCACCAAATCGCCCCCCACGAAGTCCCCGCCCGCGCCAACATCGCCGCCCTCCGCTCCCTCGGTGTCCGTACCGTCATCGCCTTCTCCGCCGTCGGCTCTCTCCAGGAACACATCAAGCCCATGGACTTCGTCGTCCCCGATCAAATCATCGACCGGACCAAGGGCATCCGCCCCTTCACCTTCTTCGAGGGCGGCGTAGTCGGCCACGTCGGTTTCGCCGACCCCTTCGACGCCAGGCTGAGCGCCATCGTCCAGAAGTGCGCTGCTGCCATGAAGGGCGATGGCGTCGTCCTCCACAAGGAAGGAACAGTCATCTGCATGGAGGGACCTCAGTTTTCTACCAGAGCGGAGAGCAACATGTACCGCTCCTGGGGCGGGTCCGTGATCAACATGTCTGCCCTTCCTGAGGCCAAACTTGCGAGGGAGGCGGAGCTGGCTTACCAGATGATTTGTATGGCTACTGATTACGACTGCTGGAGGAATACTGAGGGCGAGGATGTCGATGTGGCTATGGTGATGAAGTACATGGCGGCCAACAGCGAGAACGCCAAGCATCTTGTGGGCGCTGTGCTGGATGAGCTGTGCAAGCAGGAGAATAGTGACTTGGTGCTGGCCAAGCATTGGGAGGGGAGCGCACAGGGGGCAGTCAAGTTCATGACCAAGCCCGAGGGGAGGGATCCGGAGGCGATGAAGAGGGTTGAGTTCTTGTTTCCCGGGTTCTGGGATAACTAAGGGGTTATGATGGTATGATATGCTTGTGTGATACGGGCGGTCATTTTCTTTTCCAAGGATAGAAAGCAAGGGCGTTTGATTGACGGGAGGATGTCTGGAAGCCAGTAACATTCATACATGGGCAACTTGAATAGACAACTTAAACCAAAAGTTCAACTCCTAATAGTGTGCTTCGGGAGGATTCGAAATGTTCTCGTGGGTCTGGGGTATGGAGGATGGACGTGCAAATCGACAAACTTTTCTGACAACATCATCACCAACAGCAACCTGATCTTCTGCTTGGCAAAAGAGTGTTGTTTGGGTGCCTAATGGGGAAAAAAACGCAACGACGACAAAAACAGGGTATTATTAGACTTCTCTGAAACTATGAAACACGAACAGCAAGCTCAACCTCCAACACCTGACAAACAAGAAAGAAGTCACTCTCGAGAGAATGTGGTATACCCAACCTCCTCCTGCCCATCATCCTGCCAACTCCAGATATTCACATCCTCAACTCCATCCGCCCAACTCCCCACCACCCTCCCTTCAGCACTGCTGTGGCCCTCCTAAGCCTTCACAGCAGCCTTCTCATCCGCCGGAGCAGCAGCTCCTGCCTCTTGAGCCTTGGCCTCCGCAGTGGTGCTCGATGTAGCGGTTTCTGGGACAGCAACCACCGGCTTAGGCTTCTCCTCCGTCACCCCGGTAACCGCCGGCGCGGCCGCCGCCTCTACAGGATTAACCTTGACCTCCTCGGCCGGACTAGGCACCGTCGGCGATCCCGGCGTAGCCCCCGCCACCTTCTTGATAACCTCAAACCACTTCAACGCCTCTGCTGGGGAATGCGCCTTGAAGCTCAACTCGCTGCTCCCCGACAACTTGCCTCCCAAACCACCACTCTTATCCTTGCCCTTGACATTGAACTTCTCCCCCGCCGGCGACCCAATAACCGCGTCGGGAAGATAAATGCTCAGCTCCGGGGTAGGATCCTTGCGGTAGTTATCATCATCCTTGAACTCGTGCAAGAACTTGGCCGGCGTGACGACGTAGTACCCAGTGGAATACCCCCAGCTAAGCTTATTCCTGCTCTTCCTCTCCAGGCTCCCCTCGATCAGCGCCTTTGTCGAGCCGTGGTTCTGGTTGGGGAACTGGATCGCCTCCACCGTCCTGGGGCCTTCGGCCGGGTCGACGAGCTTATCACCCGAGCGCTTCACAAAGTTCTTCCACTCAAAGTCCGGTGGGATCCGCTGGGCAGAACCCAACATGTCCGCGTACAGCGCCTGCACCTTCAGCGCTTGCCCGCCGGCAAAGCTGTTGAACGCCTCCATCGCCTGCTGCACCGTGGTGATGACGTGCGCCTCGAACTCCTGGAAGTTGGCCTGCACGGCAATCAGATCGTTACGCTGATTGTTTTCCTCCTGCACCTGCTTGTTAAGCCTGTGCAGCACGCCACGCTGGATAACGTAGGGATCGTCGGCAGGGGTGTGCTTGCCGCCGCTCGACTCGAAAGCGGCGGTGTGCTGGCCGAGAAGCTCAATGTGCTTCTGGGTGTGGTTGCGCGCCTTTTCGACCTCCTTTGCGCCCTTTTCGGCGCCGTGGGCAAGCTCCTTGGCCTTGTGCTTGATTTCCTTGTGGAGGCGCTCCAGGACGGGGAGGACGGAGCCCTTGATGGACTTTTCCGTCTCGGCGTTGGTGTTGATCAGGGCTTGGGTGTTGACGCGCATGTTCTCGAAGAAGCCGGCGACGCCACCGAGGGACTGGTCGAAGTGCTCACCCTCGCGGAGGGGTTTGGAGATGGTCTAAATCAAGACAAAACATGTTAGTTATACAGAGCATGATTGGGAGATCGAGTGAACAGATTCGTACCTTCAGAACCTTCTCATACTCCTTGGAAGAGTTCCTGTGGACCTTCTCAACGGCCTCCACGTATTCCTCGAGATACCCAACAGCGTGCTTCCATGCCTGCAATCTTTGCGCAAGAATGCCAGCGGTCTAATCGCATCATGTTAGCATCGGTGCTACCAGGTATCGTGATCCAGTCGTCGAGCTTACGGTGTTGGGATCATGCTCGGGAACAGCCTCCTCACTTAGGTTGCTCGCAAGCGTATTCTGCCTCGAGGGCTCAACAGGCGAAGTAACGGTGGACATGGTCGATGGCTCTTCGTGAATAGCACTGCTTTCTGGGGCGACAGCAGTCTGCAACTTCTCTGGCTGAGCAGCAGAGGCGGAAGCGGAGGAGGCGGAGGTTTCTGGTTTGCGGAGAGAATGGCCTCTCGAAAGTCGCTTGAAATGCATGAGTAAAAAAGAAGAAGAAGAAGTAAACAAAAGGGGCGGTCGATGTTGGGCCGGGCCAACAAGGTGTGGAGAACAGGTGTCCCAAAAAGGAGATTGGATGATCGGCTGTTAGTGTGAGGGTTCTTAGGACTCAAAACATCAATGAGGTTAAATCGTTGTCCTAACGACACAAACGCCCGCGGGAGACAGGCAACAAAATATAAAAACCTCTAAAAGTATGCTCCCATGGATGAGGTCATGGAAAACAAGTTGAAGGTCATAAGATCACAGCGGTATTTGTATTATCCCTTCCATCCACTCAACCATCGAAAAAATAATCTAGAGCCAGTTTGGGGGTGATTGACCAGCGCCTCTTGCGTCGAACAGCATCCAGGACCCCTCCCGGTCCCTCTTCGCCCAGCCAGCCGGGCCACTTCGAAGATCGAGAAATGTGGATCCTGTCTATCACCCACCGACGATCTCAATTGGCCCGCCAAGCTCTTCGTCTGTGCGGCCAGCACATTGAATCTCAACATGCCATGACGTAACTCCACCATCCCCGCACTCAAAGAACCCTTGTCCAGCTGGTGAGGTGCAGCATGAAAAAAACATCATGGACCATGTCTTGTTTGAAGAAAAAAATCGGAAAACTCCAGCTGATCATGGGAAGAGATTTATGCAAATACCCCATAATCTTCCGGGACTTGCTGAGGCACCGTTTGAATAGCCTGTCGACCGGTGGAATGATTAGGAACTTAACTGCAAAAAGGAAGGGGTCCAAGAGAGTGACGTAGCTGAGGAGTCGCGGGGGCTCGTTGCTTTTGGGCCTCAACCATCACCACATCACCAAAAGCGGGAATGGCTGTTTACCCATCGACTGATTGGTCTCCTTCGGCGAAGCTCGGCTCTCCCGATGGAATGCGATGCCGCCTAGATAAGTGCCGTGTGAGGCCTCTTTAGGCAGCTTCCATCCCATGTTCAAGCACAGCACAACTTCTTGTGTCACGATACACCACATTTCCCGTCCCGATACCTTGTCCTAACAGCGTACATCTACTGTATGGAGAGTGTATTGTACGATAAGACGAGCACCACATGCAAAGGGCACACACAGCTCAACTGCAAATACTTCGTTCCGAACTTGAGACACCGAGTGACACATACCATACTCAATGCGGTATTGCTATCTGCATCTAGATGACTTGCTGACTTTTGCTAATAGGGGTATCGAAGGTATAAAAATGACAAGTGGTTTGGATGATTATCTTCATCAATCTCAAAACCCAACACAAAGCGCCCGCTAATCATTCGATACCCGAAGCTCATTGCCCTGATCGAGTCCGACATCCCAAGCAACGCAGAAAGAAGAAAGAGAGGAATCTATCTCAACTCGAAAATGTGAATGACACCGGCTCTTGATATCAGTTTGCACCGTCAATGGCCATGTCCAGCAAACCCAAACGCCTCGACATATAACCTCCATTACCCCCCCTCCATTTTGCTCTATGCCATGATGTCCTGGTCATTAACATCAATCAAAAGAAAAGCCGCCCGAAACGCTCATGAAAATTCAGGCCGAGAAGAAAAAGAACCCAACATATGAGACACGTATAATACAAAGAAAACTCGACGCCAATCTAGTCAGGAGATCCCACCAAACTTCATCATGGTGTGCGTGACGACGGGGCATTGGACCTCTAGGCCAGGCCACGTTGCGCGCGAAGGAGGTGAAGCCGTCGGTGCTCGTCGCCCTCGCCATGAAGCGAGTGACTATGTGGGTATAGACCCAGTGACAATTGCCGCCTGCGGATTGGGGATGTCCTACGTGTCCCTGGTCGACTCTGGGGGTTCATGTCGTTGTTCTGGACTGGCGATTCTTGGGGCACTTCAGCGATGCTTCCAAGACCTGTGTTGTCTGAACGACTCAGTTCAGTCGCTCGCAGTGGCGGCGAGCGCTCCGGCGAGCCCGGTTGAGGCGTGCTCGGGAGGCTCGTTGCCGTCTCATAATCTGGAAGTATATTATAGGCCAATGGTCGGACAGGCGTTTTGACTGCTGTCTGATAGCTGGGCACTTTGCTAAGCTCCGAAAGTTCGGGGTAGTCAATATGTTGCAATGTAGACTCATCATCGTCACTGTTGTGCCGAGTAAGCGGTAAGGACGGAGGCGCCGACTGTTCGTCGGTGCGGGCATCATCCACATCATGATCCATAGGGTAAATCGGTGCGAGGCGCGCTGCTTCCGCAGCCCGCATAGTGGGCCATGACTGATTGCGATTGTGCTGATTAAGCTGACTCTGCAACCTAGCAGTGAGCTGGTTGGGACTGAAAGGTACACCATGGACGGGACTGCTGGCACCATGATAAAGTGCATTCAGATTTTCCACAGAGCTCGCGCGGGAGCGCCCAAAGATGGGGCTGTTGATGGCGGAGAGACCACCAGCTGGCGTCTGAAGACCAGTCGGATCCATGTCCTCGTACAGCTGGTCGAGGACATGTTCCCCGTAGCCCGGCGGTGCTATCGCGGCCACCTGGACAGACGGTGTTCCAACAGGTACCTGCCGCACCAAGTTCCCGTCCTCGTCGAGTGGCATATTTGGCGATATGAAAATTGTTACCGGCAGTGTCGCCCTAAGCTCTGAAATATGACCGTCGGGGTTCTTCAAAGCCACAACCAACTTCAACTTGTGACGAATCTTGATGCCCCTCGTGTTGACATCTTGAAGACACTTGGAGAGCTTCTTGGGAAGGTTCAGCGATGTGTTCAGCACCCAGCCTTCCTGCCCACTGTCGTTGATCATGTCTTGCCAGTGCTCCTCTCGGGTGATGGGAAGCCGCCATGTCTCGATTTCTCTTTCTTTCCGGTATTCCTTAACCGAAGAGGCACCCGACGACCTAGACGAGTGGAGCACAATGTCATGGACCTCGACCAATTTGACGGTCATATCGCCCAATTCCAGACCCTTCAATAACGGTGTAAATCTCGTCTCCAGAGGGATACACGTGCCGAACACGACTGCCTTTTGAGGAATAAGAATCGAGTAATCAATCTTGTTGGGCCAGATATTTTCTACGCTCATTGCGTGTAGAAACTCGAGTGCTGAGGATTCGAGAGTTCGGATGATGCGGAGTCGCTTGTAGGCGTGAAGATCAGATGCAAATTTGCCCCGCACCACAGAGGCCTTGAGTCGGTATGTGATGCTCGCTTCGCGCAGACCTTCGACACTCTCAGTGGTATTACCAGGGAGCATTACCTGGAAGGGCCATTCGTAATTGCCAGGGCCGAGGGTGATGCCCCTCGAATGATGTGTATCGCCTGTCGGAACATGATCGGAGGCGCCAACTCCCGCAAATGGCCGCCATCGGTGCTCGTAGAAGTTCACTGTCTTGTCGACCTTGTTGTGGTTGATACCTGTTGAAGTTACTCTGGGATCGGTCCAACTGCTCAACAGCGTCAGTGCCTTGCGCTTTGCTGGCTGATCTTGTCGAATTTCATACCCATAATGAATTGTTCCAGTCAACTTTAGATTGACGGTTTCGACTTTTAGTGGCGCAGACAAGCAAAGCACGACTGTTCCTTTGAGGAGCTGCCCAGAGGCCTCATGGTCGTTGCCGCGGAAGACAATGAAGTCGTTCTCGAGCCTGTGTCCCCAATTACCCGGTCAGTGTCTCTCATGTAGGTAGCCGGCCGCAGGTATATCAAAAGCTTACCTGATGTCGAATAGGGTACAGGCATTCTTCTTGGAGCCGGATAATGAGAAGAGCGGCATCTCCGAGATGGTATTTTTCGCAAACTGCTGGAGCGAGAAAGCGGTCAAAAATTAAGAGGAGGTAGAGAGGCCCAGGTGGGTAGAGATATGGCCTTTCGCGGTCATCTACCCTGACTGCTTCGGGCGAATCGTATGTGGGCTGGTGGTGTTTCGGGGCGGTGTTCAGCGGCACGTTGCGGCAAAGGGTTCGCTTCGACGTTTGTAAGATTTGGTAATGTGCCTATGGTAGTAAGTGTGTATTCGGTCGTTTGGAGGATGGCGTGATCAATGGTCGTTTGCGAATAGGTAAAGGTAGGAGGGAAGGGGTGAAATAGGGAAGAGGATGAGACAGAAGACAGAGTCGTATTATTTTTGGGATTGTACAAGTCTGAGAGCTGGAAAACATCGGGCCACTAGGACTGGAAATCTTTGTGGATTTTGCACCATAGACGGGGCAGGCGATCAGGGAGTCAGGTACAACAGTGCATGTCCCGCAACAAAGAGACCAGCGCGAGGTACATGGGGGTACCTGGATGGGTGTGCTGAGCCACACCCTGGACGCACCCACCAACCACCCACCGCAACCATCCCACGCATCTGGCAAGCGAGACCCGGCTCATGCACGCCCAGTGTCCCAGACAAATCACGATAGGGAACCGCCGAACCAGAATCCCAATAATAGGCAAGTCCCGTCTCTTACGGATACTGTTTGCAGCAACTGAAGCTGATCACTACGCATTTATTGGGTTCAGAACGAAGTCGGGGCGACCCGTAGGCAGACAGACAGCCCGTACGATGCCCCTCACGTCCGCTCCTTCCATCCATTGATAAAAGAGAAAATTCCCCATCCACGTTTCCCAGTGGGGATCTGTGAGTCGTGCGATGGCGGATCACGAAGAGGCGCACTGTCAACATCGCACGTCAGAGGGTACGGTTTGTAAAGTGGTGGGGCCGCAATGGGAAAGAGTAAAGAAAAAAGCAATGGTGGTTCTCACTAGCGTGGGGTGCGCCAAGTTGCCTGTCAACACACCGTCAAAAACTTGACTGCTATCAAAATTGCAAGTACGTAAAGTTGCGCTCCGGAAGCCCCTTCTGCTTTCATATCCCCTTTGTTGATGCTGTCGCAAAGTTACACGACGTGCTCAGCTGGCTTTGTGCCGTCGACGCTGCCAATGTTTCAGTTACCATAAATGGATGGTCGTAAGGGACGCCGAATCCCTGCCTGATTCCAGCCACAGTGATGTCCGTTGGACCCCACCAGCAGAGCGTCTAGAAAACTGCCGAAATGGGCAGGTTCACATCTTCTACTTTCACTTTGACGTGTTCAAGCCAGCCGCCTTGGGCAGGCGCTCTCTCTCTGGCATTGGCAGACAATTGCTGATGTGAGTGCCTAACAGCCTCGTGAATATTGAATCTGGGGCTGGCGGGCCACGACAACCCCTCTTGCCCGGCCAGGCGTGGGATATGATTGAGCCTCGAGCCGGCATCGGCTGATGCTGTTGGGTTGATTTCTCAATGCAGGAGGTCGGCACTCCAAGGACCCCGGTGATGAAGGGTCACGGCATGAACCTGCTGACCGCTTCGCAAGACGTGAAATGCAACACTTTACCACACGGTGTTCTGTCAACTGGATTTCAACATGCAGGGATGGCGTGGACTCTTCTGTCCGGCTGCCGGGAATCGACAGCGCCAAGTGTCTAGACTCCCGGATCCGGACCCCACCCGATAACGGTGATAAGAACAGCACCGGGTTAAGAGCTTGAGGCGTTGAACCCGATTGATTGGCCGGCAAAAAATCCGGATTTAACATCGATCTCGATTGTTCCATGCTGATATAAAAGCTCTGTCGAGTCATCATCACTGATAACGACATCGCCCGCCCATCATCTTTGTGCCCTGACGGCGTAGTGATGAAGTCACTGGTATTCCATTTTTGCCGCCAGATGCCACCCTACAACTCAACACGAAAATGTTTTCGCCTCGACTTCGAGAATACCATTGGTTCCTCACCTTCGGATAAAGGATTCCATCATCAAAGATTGGCCGAGAAAATTTGCAACATTACTTAACCTCTTACGTCCTAACTATCCCCTTGGCCCACAAGTCTCTACTGTATACACCGCAAGTCCTACCATGGCACCATGGATTATCGTCAGTTCCTTGTTGATATCAAAAATCCCTAGGGCCAAAAGTGGGTTTCAGCGAACGGTGAAGCTATCGCGCCACGATCGATTAAGCGCAGCCATAGGCCCAGGGATATCCCGGACAGGCCCTTTTCTCGGCACTCCCGCCGTCAGCCTTATCGCGAACACAATCCATCAGTTTAGCGTTTCCTGTCTAGTATAGCGTGCGTCGTAATGCTTGTTGTTTTGGACCTGCCAATCGTGTCATCATAGCGAGCCCCCAAAGCTTCCTGGAGCTTCGCTCATCATCAACAAGATCGGCAACAGGCTCAGCCTGTTGAGGCGAATGGTAGGACTCTTCAATATCAACATCAAGCCACAAACCCGAACGGTAAGGGGAGGACGCGGACGTTTTCCCGGAAAGAGTCGGCAGCTACATATCAAAGTTTGAGCGACCGTTATATTTTTTCATGTGCTTCTCATTCTAGAAGCTTTGCAATCCGTCAAGGTGCGAGAAAAGAACATCAGGCGATACCCCTCAGCCAAGTCGATGTCATGGCTCATGTACAGAACGATACATGGACTGATCCTTGCGTCGATCTCGATGACACATTCAAGCCACACCCTCCAATTCACCGGCTGGCTTAACAATTTTCCCGGCCTACACTGTACTTCCCGGAGGCAAGCCGGGCATGTCGCCGGGAATTGCATCGACAATGCCGACCTCATCCGTTTTTTCCCCCTTCACACACAGTGAAGATGCGTTTTCACATGCCCTCGTCACAACCCACATGCCTGAAATATTCATTCCTACTGGCCTGAACCCCCCCGGTAGGAAAAACACCACAGGATGGATACCAAGTCAACAAGCATTGAGCTTGACCCACAAACGGCTGAGGGAATATCCTCTTTTCTTCCTTGTCTCCTCCGGCAACGGGATTCATACCCTTCCCCACTTCCTTCCATACAGTCAAAACCCAGTCATCCATTTTTTTCTTTCCGCCACAAACCACAAGCAGCACGGCATTCAATGACACCCTGCCCATCCGCATATTTGCATGCATAGTGTTCGCAACACCCTTCCCTCTGCGGGTACCTATATCCAAAAAATAAAAGCCAAACAATACTCGGTACAATCGGCCGCCCCCTCGGCCACTCGGAATCGCGAGAGCTTTTTGTCGTCGTCGTAGAACATCGTATTCGTTCTTATCGGGCCTCTTGCCGAATCTTGCATCTGCAGGAACGAACAGGCGATCCGCAGGAATTGTAGCGGCGGGACTGAGCCCGATAGGGCAGAGAGAAGCAACACCCATGCATGTTGATTGGGCTTGGAAAAGCAAGGAAAAAGGGCCGAGGTTGTACAATATATGACTGCCCACACACACCCTTCAACATATGAAACTGTCAAAAGATATACCAGATTCTTCACATGACAATTGTCATATGCATAAAACCTGGTTTTTATCACATCCAGGGCCAGCAATCACTTTTCGATATGTGACTGTCTCTGTTTCGAAGAATAATTTGCTTTAAGCTGATCATACTCCAGTCTAAACCTCTTAGCTGTATAATCCGCGTATTTTAAAAACAGTTGAAGCTGCGATGACTGCTATCAAAAGCTCAGATAGCTTGTGATGGAGTATCGATGGTCCAGAGGTTGGATCCACACTCCGTTATTAGTGCTCCTTGGTACCGTCAAGTGTGACAATATCATTTGTCAATAAAAGCAGCCCAAGATCATATTCGTAAATATGACAACCAACAATAAATAAATTACCAACCACACTGAGGGACACTAGCATTGAATTCTGACTCACTCCGAAACCATTGCACAGGATAATATCTACAGTAAATCGAAACTGCTTAAACAAGCCTCATTCTTTCCTGTCCCGAACCCTCACCGAACCTCTTCAACCATGTCTCAGGATCACATCATCACTCAACCTTCTTATCCTGCTCCTCCAACGGTGTCAACTCCGACGGCCGGCTCCAAGTCCGCACATGCCCCATCTTGCAGCTCGTGATAATTGCATCCTGCGTAAACTCCAGCCAGCACAGCGGATCCTCATCAATGGTTTTGCTCTATGTGTCACATTCTGTCAGTTAGGTACTCTCACATCTCACAATCCCGCAGTGAAATCAAAACAAGACATACCAAAACAGGCGGCAACACAGCCGTAGTAGCCCTCGGCTCAACCTTATGCGGCACCACCTCCCCAATCCTCACCTCCCCCTTCTCCTGCTGTCCCCTATTCACAGTCCCCTCCCGTACCGTCTCCCCTCCCGACAAGCCCGAGTTGCTCCTATGCCTACTCTCAGCCCCCGGTCTCTGCCCCATGGTACTCCCCACCCTCGGCCTGATCAACATCCCCAAGCTGAAATCCCACAAGCAAACCCTCCCATCCTCTCCTACTGACCCAAACCGGTAGTTCCTCCCCGTCACTCCCTCGTCAATATCGCACCTCCAAGGATCAAACTTCACTCCCGTCACCCAGCTGTGATGGCCTTGACACCTCGCCACGAGATGCCCTCCCCCGGGTGTCCCGTCAATGCCAGGGGACCAGATGCTGACCAAATCATCCTGCCCTCCCGCCACGACATACCTCCCGTCCGGTGACCAGGTCACGCATGTAAGGCCCCCATAATAGCTGTAAAACATATCTAGGAGCGTCTCAGACAGATAGTCGATGATTCGGAGGGAGCCATCCTCCGAAACAACAGCCAAATGCCGGTTGTCAGGCGAAAAGGCAAAGGCGTTGATGCGTTGGTTTGACAGTTTCCAAACAGATACCGGATTCACCTTTTGATTTTTGGAGTGCACGGATTTCTGAATGTGGATCTTCTGCGTGGTGCCATTGGACGAAGTTGACGGCCTGGAGAAGGCATCACTGCTCGACCGGACGGTAGATGGCGAGGACATACCATCCTCCTCAGGGGAGAAGATGGCATCATCTTTCTCCTTGTCATAGACGATCAGGCTTCCGTCCATGTGAGCGGCTAGGAACAAATTCTCTGAGTTGGGGATCCAGCTGATGGAGGAGACTGGTGTATTGTTGATTACTCCCTACATCCGACAGGTCAGCATAAACGGGGGAGACGAAAGAGAAGGGAAATAAAATACATTTTTGTTCAGCCGGGTGTACCGTTGAGAGATCGGCTCCCACCAGATGATCTCCCCCGTCGAGAAGCCCATAACAACATCGATATGAGAGGAGCTCTTGGTAACCCGATTTACATCATGGCACAAGCAATGAGCCTTGGTAAACAAAATCTTGGTTAAATACTCAGCCTTGGTCGGGGATGCCAAGTCCAGCCATTGAAAAGCTCTATTGACATTGGCAAAGGCAAACATCCCGTCTCTGGCTCGGTCCTGCAACTTCTTGCTCAGCGTCTCGTGGTTGATGACACGAGAGATGAAGGAAGAGTTGCTTTTTGTCATGTTGTTTTTCGGCTTCTTTCGCTTGTTGGAGTCTTTGGTTGGGGCAGGGGTAAGAAGAGTGTTGCCCTCGCCAAAGGCTGGCGCATTGGAGCCAAAGTGCCCGCCGCCATCGCTAGAGTTGAGACGGCCTCCGTCGCTTGTGCTCTCGCGGACTTCGGTGGAGGACTGGCTCCGCTCGTCGGGGTGTTCTTGTATGGTTCCTGACACACCGTCTGATCGCGAGTTTGATCGGTAGAAGGATGGCGGTAGCGGGCCGACGTCGATGTTGATGAGGGAAAGCTGGGTGCCAGCTGTGGCGGGCTGGGGTGCCGTTGAGAGCGGATTCGGGTTCTGAATGGGAGCTTCGGACGGGTGCGGTGGAGGTGTCGCAAGATGCAGATCCTCCTTTAAGACGTAGAGACCTGTTTGCACACACCGACAGCTCAGCCATAGCTCACGGTTACGCAGGAGAGACGGCACAAAGACATCAAAAGCTCACCCTCGCCAACAAGGAATTGATATTCGGGGCCCGTCGGGGTAGTCAGGATGTTATTCGTCTCGATCATTGGAACGACGCCGCCAGCCGCTGAGATGCCATTGTATCCCCCTCCTGGCTGAGAGGGATATCTTGGTGGAGGTGGGAGGACACTGAGGGAAAACATCAGCCATTTGCGCAGTCACGACTGGCTAATAAGACAAGGCGACTCGCGACCGTGGCGTGCTTTGCCATAGACCGCGATGTCTTCGCTATCGCTCTTGCTTATCTTACAACATGGCGGGCTAGTTTCCCGTTTTAGTGGCCGCCTTTGGAGAAGCACTCTCACCAGCCGGTGCGAGGTGACGCGCTTGAATGCGGGGGAGCTTCGTGCCAAGGTCACTAAGACACAACGTGCTTCGTCGGCTGTGGGGGCTACCAAGGAACTGTCGGAGGAGGCCGGTGTGATGGGCAATGTGGCTTGAAATTCAGAAGTGAAGCTGTCAACAGCCGACTTCTCTATGGACAAGGCACCGTCTTAAGAGTTCGATCGCATAGCGTCGGGCTCCCGGGGCCAGGTCCCAGCTAGTCCGTTTAACCTCGCTGCATTGCAACTCTTACTAAGAAGCGACGTCTGTGTCGATGACCCGGCAAGCAGGCACAAGTGTCATCCACCAGGATCCTCGGGGCGGGAAAGACAAGCTGTGGGGAACTGGGAGGGCCGTCCCGACCATCCGGGCGGTGGACGTTGGCAACTTTCCTTCAGTTGCAGGTATGCCGTCATCGTCGTGATATTCGGGGCAATGGTGATATGTCTAACAATATCTCAATTCCACATGTGGAGATAGGCGCAGTTAGCTAAAGAGGTGGTGCCCAGACCGCCGGTGATCTGGATCGGCTGACTTGATAAATGAGTGATAAGTCGATAGTCTAAATTACAACGGCGCAACGGTCTGGGCTTTCTATCATGCACCAGCAACCCACCGACACAATGAACCATCACGGGAGTAGACTTGCGCCAAGGCTTCATGGCCTTGAAAGCAAAAACTCTACCTTAGGAGAGTTTGATGAGAGATCTCTCATGATGAATTGGCAGAATCCGAAAGACTTCAAAGATCGAGACTTTGAGCTGGAAGGTGGGACAGCAAGGAATGCAGCATGTTAACTTTTGGCCCATTGGCTGGTCAAGGCCCTGTCGGTGGACGTCAATGGCGGGGCTCGGGAAGCTAGCGCAAATGACCACCGGGAAGGGGGGAGCTTTGTGGTTTCCATTTGTCGCCAGCAGCTATTCAGTCCATGGTCCAACATCATGGCCTGACGAACTCAAAACCTTCACTGATAAGCCAACGCCTACAAATGCTTCCTAATAGCTCGATTGCCCACACTACCCGCCGTGCAAGCTCCCTTTAGCAATATTATCGCTCTGGCGCAAGATTATGGCCGTGCTCTAGAGTAGCTATATCAAAGCCGTACGAACAACCTCAAAATGGCGACCGGTACTGCATCTCACCCCCACCAACAAGCTTCTACAAGACTGACACGCTGGCTATAGCAGTTCGAGTCTGTATCTGCGGCGACGAGGGGACGGGAAAGTCCAGTCTGATCGCCGCCTTGGTTAAGGACACCTTCGTCTCCAACAAGATCCAAGCGGTACTGCCCCAGATCACCATCCCTCCAACACCCGGCCACGAGAATGTCACAACCACCGTCGTCGATACCTCGGCCCGACCCCAAGACCGGACCACGTTACGGAAGGAAATCCGGAAGTGCAATGTCATCATGCTGGTCTACTCAGACCACTACAGCTACGAACGTGTTGCCCTCTTCTGGATGCCCTATTTTCGCTCCCTCGGCGTCAATGTCCCCGTGGTATTATGCGCCAACAAATCCGATCTTACTGGTGATGGGAACGCAGCGCAAGTCCTGGAAGAAGAAATGCTACCGGTTATGGCCGAGTTTAGGGAGATTGATTCGTGTATTCGCACAAGCGCCAAGGAGGGACGGAATGTGATTGAGGTCTTTTGGCTATGTCAGAAGGCAGTCACACACCCAATAGCACCTCTGTACGACCATAAAGAAAATCAGCTGAAACCAGCGTGTGTTGATGCGCTGAGGAGGGTGTTCTATCTATGCGATAAAGACCAGGACGGCTATCTTAACGACAAGGAGATGCACGAGTTCCAGGCCAAATCGTTTGACAAGCCCTTGTTGCCAGAAGAGCTTGAAAATATCAAGGCTGTTGTTAGCAAGGCTGTTCCCACCTGCAACATCAGTAAGGGGCTGGATTTACAAGGTTTCTTGCAGCTGAATAAGCTTTACGCAGAAAAGGGCCGCCATGAGACGATTTGGATCATTCTACGAAAGCACCACTACACTGACAGTCTGAGCTTGGAGGATGGTTTTTTACAACCAAAACTCGATGTACCAGAGTATGCGTCCACCGAACTCAGCCCAGCCGGGTACCGCTTTTTCATGGAACTTTTCATGACCTTTGATAAGGACAATGATGGAGGCCTCAACGACCAGGAATTAGCAGCCTTGTTTGCTCCTACTCCTGGGTTGCCACCGTCCTGGGTTGAAGCCTCTTTCCCGTCATCGACTGTTCGGAACGAGGCTGGCCATATCACGCTTCAGGGATGGCTGGCACAATGGAGCATGACCACGTTCTTAGAACCAAAAACAACACTAGAATACCTCGCCTATCTGGGGTTTGAGGGCCCAAATGCCCGCGATTCAACCACGGCAGCACTCAAAGTCACCAAACCCCGCAAGCGAAGACGGAGACCAGGCCGCGTAGACCGTAACGTCGTCCTCTGCTATGTTTTGGGCTCCTCGGCTTCAGGCAAATCCACCCTTCTAAACGCTTTTCTTAACCGCCCATTCGACGCCCTCTATCACCCCACCATCAAACCTCGCCGCGCAGTCAATAGCGTAGAACTCGGCGGCGGCAAGCAATGTTACCTCATCCTCGAAGAACTCGGCGAACTTGAACCCGCCATTCTTGAAAACCAAGCCAAACTCGACGTTTGCGACCTGATTTGCTACGCTTACGACTCCTCGGACCCCGATTCATTCTCTCATATTGTCGAGCTACGGAAACGATATCCGCAACTAGATGAGCTGCCAGCAATTTACACTGCCCTCAAGGCTGATTGCGATAAGACGACGCAGCGTAGCGAGCTGCAGCCGGATGCATACACAGCCGCGCTGAATATGTCTGCTCCACTACATGTCAGTGTGACATGGCATAGTATCAGTGAATTGTTCGTTGCGCTGGCGGAGGCGGCAACGAACCCGAGCACGGCGTTCCCGAAGACGGAGGAGCCGCCGGATCGGACGAGCTTGTACATGGCGCTCGGAGCGACGACTTGTGCGGCTTTGGCGGCGTTTATGATTTGGAGGAGGTCGACGAGTTCGATGTAAGGTTCAGGTGTTGGCGAGGTATGAATAAGATTGCAAACATGGTATGGTTTGAAGCAGGGAGCAGGTCAGTCAACATTGTATGCATACATCGGAGTATCCTTTTTTTGTTTTTTTGGTGGAGGGCTCTCTTCAGATGACTTTCTTGGACCGTGCTGTAGCCCGTTGTCATATGTTGGCCCCAAATACGTTTATTAGTACCAGTTTTGGTTCCTCCCTCCTGACTTCAGGCGCGAAAGTGGAAGGGAAAAGAGAGAGGGAGAGAGAGCTGTATGATACCCACACAACCCCTATACACATTTGAGGTATACACCGTTTACATAGTATTTAATCCCCCCTTCTCTTCTTGATCCGTCTTATCCAAGATAGCGGTGTTGCAACAAGATCAGAGCTCACGTTTCATGGGCTTGCGATCAACCTCATCCCGTCATATTATGCACCGACATGTTTACATCAGGTAGCCAAAATCCGTTCAAAGTCTTTGCTCATTGTAAGTCACCACCCGACCAAACTGCCCTAATACTTCGAATGTACCGCTTCTATGCATCAGTCGAGCAGATGCTCAAGAATCTGCGCTCTATAGAACCTTATGAGTATTCATCTCATATCCAGCCGACTTCGATTTTTGTAGAGCTGCAACGCTGATAAACGTTCGCCTTGGCTTACTCCGCAAGAATAATACAGACCGGGCTCTATAGGAAACTTTCCCCATCATTCCCATAGCCAGTCCCGATGCTTTTGACGTTACAACAATACCCAACATTAATTCCTCTTCCGGGGCTCGTCCAGCTCCAGGTTCATACCCCCCTGCTCTGCTGCCGAGTAGAACCCCCTCCCCATCAAACCCGATAAAAGCAAAAGCCCATGTAAAAGCTTGCCGCCTCCATCTCCTCGGGACTAACCAACAACTTGCCCCCATGTCTCTCCCTAACCCCCATCCTCTCGCTCAGCGGCCCCAGCTCCCGATCGTCCTTCTCCATCTCCCATATGTCCGCAAACGGCTTGTACCACTGCAACTCAAGATTGTAGTCATCAGCCAGCGCACGGAAAGCCTCCCACGGTACCACGTACTCGGGTACCTCCTCCACGGCCTCATGTAAGAAGAAGTTGTACTTCCACCCAAACGGCGGTCTGAAAATCCCGTCCGAGGGCGTAGGTCCGGGGAAACGGACACGGTAAATGTCATTGCCCCAGGCTGCTGTCTCCTCTGCTTCGCCTTCGTCTGAGTCAAGTTCTCCGTCTTCTTTGTTTGGATCCTCCTCTTCTGCCTCACCATTCTCCTTCGCCTTAGCCTTCTCGGCCTCCTTCTCGGCCTTCTTTCTCTTCTTTTCCTCTTGCTTCTTGTTGAACTCTTCGACCTTGGCACTGATAACGTCCGAGTTGGGGATACAACCTATCAACCTTCCACCTTTCTTCAGCGCACCGGCAACATTCTTCAGCATCTGCCTCGCCTTTGCCTCCGTCTCGAAGGCATAGTGCATGCAAAACATCATGCTCACCACGTCGAATCCTTGACTGGAGCTCACACTGCTGTTGTTGAATCCAACCTGCCGAATGATATCAATATCTCCTATCGGCTCGGCGAAACAATCCTTGGCATGAAATCTAGCCTCAAAGATTCGCGGTGGAGGCCGGCCTCTATGTCCTCCTCTTCCACCTCTTCCACCACCTCCAGGACGGGACATGGATCTGTAGCGCTCACGGGCCTGGTCGATGGATACGTCCGCGGGGTCAAGACCAACATAAAGATCAACCGTTTGGGGCGCCTGTTGCCATTTCCCCAGATCGCCTCCCTTTCCACAGCCAATGTCAAGAACAAGAAGGCGGCTGTTGGAGGTCTGCCCTCTTTCTCTGGCGCCCGGGGAGTGGTCTTCGTCTGGGGAGAACTTCTGGATGATGCAGGATTTGATCCAGTTGTTGAACGACCTCAGACCCTTGATTCTGGAGTCAGTTTTCCGCCAGTCGCGGCCTCGTTCGGGGACGGCGTTGTAGTGGGCGCGGACGACGTCGTTGATGTTGGCGCGGGGGTTGTGGTTAGAGGAGAAGGAACCACCGGAGCCGGAAGGGAAGGAGGTGGGGGTATTAGCGGCGGCAGCGGTGGCTTCTTGGGCTTGGAGTTGTCGCTGGCGCTCGAGGGCGCGCTGGCGGGCTTGTTCACGGGCGGCGTCGTCGATGCGGGCGCGTTGGCCGGGGCGTTTGAGTTTCTTGGGGGCTTCTCCGGAGGGAGTTCCGGAGCCGGAGCCACCGCCAGGGGAGGTAGAGCGCTGGCGCTTTTTCGCCGTGACGAGGTTGCGGGCGTTGAAGGGTTGGGGGAGGTCGGATTGGTCGTTGTCGGCCATGATGGGCGACTTTGAGGTACTCGAAGCGATAATCTTGTCGCCTCGAGCTTTTGTCTGGACTTTGAATGAATAGTAGAGCTCCTGTGTGTTTGGAAGGGCTCAGCGACCAGGAAATTGGCGTGGAAAGAGCAAAAATCCTTTTTTGTTGACTTGTCGCAGTTTGTTGAAAGTTGCAGGTCTGGGAATTTACTTTTGGCAGTCCGAGACGAGAAAGGGAAAGGAGATCCTTGGCGGCCCCGGTCCCAGATGCCAAGACTGACCTCCCCTGTAGGCTGTAGCTGACTGACGCGAGCTTTTGGCAGCCTTGCAGAGAGCGAGATCGCGCTCGAGCCACCCAACCCAGCACCGACAGGCAAGCAAGCAACGAAGCTCCCACCCTCCATCTATCAAGCCTGCAGTTTTGCAGCTTTAACGACTACTCTTGGTTTTCGTTGCCGGCGACAGACTACAAGCGACTTGATTCGACTCGGATTTGAATTTCAAGCGATACGGCCCAGTCTTACCCTCCATTGAGCTGACGCAACCACTCCGACCCGGGCGTCGATTCCATCTAGCTCGTCACCACTGAACTTACACCACCTCACTCCAACCCAATCCTCAACTAACCCACGGCGACCATGGGCGCAGATCCTCAATACGCGAAATGGCCTCTCCTGCCCCTCGCCCAGCATGTTTTCACTCTCACGAATCCATATGCCTCCAAGCCCCTCCAGCAATCCGCCGCCAAGGCCCTCCAGGATGCCATCACCGAGCACAAGATGGCTCCTTTCTACAAGTACCTTGCGCACCCGACAGAAGGCATCTTGAACTCCGTAGGGGAGGGTAGCTCAAATGCCCCGGGCCGGGCACCCAGCAGAAAGAACAGCGCCGCTGCCGGCATGATCAACACCAAGAACCCCACCTCGAGCATAAACCTAGCTTGGGACGAGACCCTGTATCAGCAACTGCATGCTGATAATGAGAGGGAGTTGGAGGAGTACCAAAAGGAGGAAGATGAGGCTGTTGAGAAGGCCGGTGATACGGAAATTCAGGCTGCGCGGGGCAAGAGAGCTGAGTTTTGGGCTCGGGTTGGTGACAAGGTACGTTTGCCCTTTCCTCAAGTACCAAACAGCCGATTTCTAACATTTCTCTTCCCGACAGGACAAAGCCATCGCCGCCCACGAAGACATCTTCGAAAAGATCGGTGTCCTCGGCACCAAGATCGACCTCGTCCTCGCTATCATCCGCATGGGCCTCTTCTACGGCGACAAGCAGCTCGTCAAGAAGCAAGTCGCGCGGGCCAAGACCCTAGTCGAGACCGGTGGTGATTGGGACAGGCGCAACAGACTCAAGGCCTACGAAGGTCTTCACAACCTCACAGTCCGGAGCTACAACCTTGCCGCCCCCCTCCTTCTCGATTCCCTGTCCACCTTCACCTCCTACGAGCTGTGCACTTACTCCAATCTGGTCGTCTACGCTGTCTTGGCTGGCTCTGTCTCCCTCAAGCGGGTTGATTTCAAGTCCAAAGTCGTCGATGCCCCAGAGATCAAGGCCATTCTCGGCGATGGCGAGGACAAGCTCCTCGCTCTGTCGGGTGCTATCTCGGCCGGCCCAGGTGTTGACGCTGAGATGGCGGATGCTTCTCCATCTGCGGCCAAGACGGCCGTTGTCAACTTGACAACCTTGGGTTCCAGCACTGAACAAGCCGAGGCGGAGATGTCTGTTGATTTCGGCAGCTTGGCTCAGCTGGTCAGCTCGCTTTACAATGGAAGATACAAGCTCTTCTTCCAGGCTCTGGCGTTGGTGGAGGAGCAGTTCCTAACGCAGGACCGGTATTTGCACGAACACAAGAACTGGTTTGTGAGGGAGATGCGCCTGAGGGCATATCAGCAGTTGTTGCAGAGTTATAGGGTCGTGGGGCTGGACAGTATGGCGAACGACTTTGGGGTTACGGTTGATTTCTTGGATCGGTGAGTCCTCTCCTGAAGTATGAATGAAAAATATGTGCTAATGATAATGGTAGTGACCTCGCCAAGTTTATCGCTGCCGGCCGGATTCCATGCACCATCGACCGTGTTAGTGGCAAGGGCGTGATTGAGACGAACCGGCCGGATGACAAGAACAAGCAGTATCAGGATGTGGTGAGGCAGGGCGATCAGCTGATTACCAAGCTGCAGAAGTATGGGCAGGCGGTTAGGCTGAGGGGGAGTGAGAGGGCTTGAGTTTGCGGAGGCTATGAGTAGGCAGGTGTTTAGTACTGTTTTATGTATTAGATATGGTAGAAGAGGAAGGCAAACATGATAAAACACCCAGGCAGATTCGCTGGGGTTTGACATGAACACGGTTGATCATTTGTTCGGTTTACTGTGAGGCTTATCCTATCCTATTGTCTATGCCATCACCTCCACCCTCCAGCCCCCTTTTATACAATTTCTATCCATGACCCTTTCTATACAGAGAGGAGAGAGAAAAAGGAAAAAGAGGGGAGAGGTGGAGTAATATGACACAAGATCACGAGAGGTATAGGAACGTTGTAAACGGAATTATGAAAGACAAAAAAGAAGACAGAAAAAAAAAGAAGAACGCTTTTGCTCGCTATTCAGACTTTGAAAACTGCAGAAACGCCTAACCACCAACCACCCCCTTTCCCAAGTACACCCCCGTCCCTAACCGACTTAACGGTACTTGTCCATAAACTCCTTGTGAAACTTGACGATGCTCCCCACCCACTCCGTCCCCGGCGCCAAAAACGTCGTCCTAAAGTGCAGACTACCCTCCTTCTGCCCAAACCCACTGCCCGGAACCACACAAACGCCCGTCGCCTCGAGCAGCCTCATGCAGTAAAACTCATCGGGGGTCCTCCCTTCCTGCCTGGCAGCCTCTGCGGCTTTGGGGGAAAGTTTGATTGTAGGGAAGAGATACATGCTCCCCTGGGGGGTCCCGCATTCCACGCCCTCCATTTGCTCAAACGCCTTGTGCAGCGCCGTCGCGCGCTCCTTGAGCCCGTTGTAGATGGTGTCGTATTCCTTCTTGTACAGCGGATAAGACGGTTGACCTGGCTGGGGTGGGTTGACCATGAGGTCGACGAGACACTGGCCGATCACAGGGGCGCAGAGCATGATGGAGACGAACTTGTAGATTTCCTGCTGGACGTCCGGGTCAAAGTTGACGAGCTCGAAGTAACCCCCGCGGTGGCCGCACTCGCCTACCATGCCCTTTGATACCGAGTGCAGGGAGGCGAGCTCGACTTTGTCGAACCCTGCTTCGGGCTGTTCCTTCTCTAGCGTGCGGAGGATTTTCTTGAAGGAGACGAATTCGCCGATGAAGACGTTTGTTTGGTAGACTTCATCTGCCAAGATGACGAGCTTTTCTTGTCGGGCGAATTCAATGACGGAACGGACGTCTTCTTCGGAAAGGGAGGCACCGGTGGGATTGCCTGGGTTGATAATGACGATTGCGCGGACGTCGATGCCCTTGGCTTTGGCGGCTTCGTACGATTGCTTGATGATGCCGAGGTCGGTGCCCCAGTTCTTGGACTCGTCGAGGTGGTACTCCACGCATCGCGCGTTGAGAACGGCGAGGGAGGCGGTATATAGGGGGTACTGCGGGATGGGGACGAGGATGCCGGTGTTTTCGTTTTGGCAGACGATGTGGAGGAGGGTGTTGACTCCTGATGAAGCGCCGGCGGAGAGGTAAATGTCGGATTGCTTCGCGGGGAAGCCGTCTCTTCCTAAAGCAAACAATTAGAATACAGCTGGCATAATGACGGGCCCGGAAATCACTTACTCTCCAGGAAGTCGGCGATGCTCTGTCTAATGGCGGGCACACCGTTACTGGCGCTGTAAGCGCCCACCGATCCCACCACCTTGAGCAGCTTCTTCGCCCGCTCAATCGCATCCTCCTTGTAGCCAAGATGCTCCACGAGCACATCCTCCTTCTCCAGCAAAACTGGGTTCTCCAACAAGCTCAAAACCTGACGGAAAAATGTGATTGGCTTCTGATCCAGCTGCTGGGGGTTGCCAATGTTGGCCGAGATAACCTCGGAAAACGGAAGGTCGGTCGACCCGCCCTGGAGATAGGCCCGGTATTCCTCCGACTTGACGGCGAGCTCGCCGCGCACGGCGTACTTGGCCGCCTTGACATGAGGGTTGATGTTGTCCATGTTAAGCCGTCTACCTGACGACGGCAGCGGTGCTGTCGATGAGGACGCCATGTTGCGAACTTGTTGCGATTGAGGTTGGTTCGAAAGTTGGCCCATGACGACGACCGGGATGACTCCGACTCTTTTGCCGGCGGAGGTGATGGACGAAAAGCAGCGACCTGCGCAAGCAGCAGCAGCAGCCGACGATAGCGGGGTAGTAGCAGTCAGTGGCGGGGCTGTGAGTCCTGAGACGTCTGCAAATACAAAATGTAAGAGAGTGATTGGTTAAGATCAGATCAAATAGTTCTTGTAAGAGAGAGGTAAAAGCAGGGGAGGTGTGTTTTCCAGTTAGTATAAAACACAAAATATCGTGACTTGGGTATGATGAGAAGAACGCGAAGGTCCGGCCT
Source organism: Triangularia verruculosa (assembly GCA_033296885.1). Classification (NCBI taxonomy): domain Eukaryota; kingdom Fungi; phylum Ascomycota; class Sordariomycetes; order Sordariales; family Podosporaceae; genus Triangularia; species Triangularia verruculosa. The sequence goes on along the minus strand of MU863911.1, from coordinate 177,213 downwards.
TAAAAGAAGATTCCACCTAGTCTCCTATATGTACTCGCCCAAACGACAAGGCTAAGCAAGAAGATAGGGCGGAAGAATAGGCGACTCCCTTCTTCTTCTTCTTGTCCTCACACCCAGCAAGTCACTGGACAAACTAGGGGGTGAGCGGGCAATCCCGAAAGGAAAGCTGGGGGTGTGCAGTATCAACAACCAAATTGACAAATGGGGAAAGACGGGTGACCAGAAGGAGGTGGTTGGCTACTGAACCCAGAATACCCCCCCCAGGGACCACGAGGATGCGGGAATCAGCACATTTCGCTGTCCCTGTCATCCGAGTTCCATATGTTTGCCCCCCGGGTGGATGGGGTGAAAGTCGACGCAAGAATGGTCCTTGCCGGCCGAAACCGGGCTGGGACAACGGGTCCCCATGTTTCCCCCAGATCCATCCTCCCCGGCTTTTTTTGTTGCGTGGGTTTCACGTTTCCCCTGGAGGGAATTGCAAACGCCAAGCAAGAGATTGGATGATTGCTGCACCTCCGCAATGGCAAAGGCTGGCGTGACCATCATGAAAAAGGAGGGAAATGGAAGACATGTGTTTGGCCTTTGGTACCTTACCTGTGCCGGTGGATGGGGGTCTCCTCGGGAGGGCCCCTGGGATGAACCTGGCGCTGTGGCTCAGCGCTGAGTTATTTATCGTTGTCCCACGGCGGGCGACTCGCATCAGGTAGGGCGCCATGTTTCCGGTTTTGCGAATGACGTTCCGTCCAAATCGATATCGACTTTGAACACAAGGCCGGGGATAGCGGAGATGAAGCGGCCGCCGGTTCAGCGCGGTCTTGAGAGGCGTGGCCTGGTTGAACGATTATCCCACAGAGCCTGTCAGTGGCATCTGTATCCGTCCCGTTGGCGCTAGAAGCAGTGCGTCGTCGTTCGGATCTGGGGTCGGTCAAGCGATCAGTCAGTTTGGTCTGGTCTGCTGTGCGTCGTCGGCCGTCGTCGGTGTGAGATTCCTTTTTCTTGTAGGGAGAGAAAACCGAAACCTCCCCTCCTCGTGGTCACACCTTTATTGTCTCTCTTCTGCGGGAGGCGCGGCTCCGAAAATGGAGCCCCAGGCGGTCTAAGAGAAGGCCACGATTGTCTGGGTCGCTTCGTGACGTACTAAGACCGGGTTGGCCGGGCGGCTCAAGACTAGATGAGAATAGCAGCGGCGTGATGTGGCTTTCTCGAAAAGACCGCGCCCCGATATCTTCTTGATGTGTTGCTCTTACCTTCACTCAACCTTCACCATGCTAAGGTGGGGGTTGGGGAACAGAATTGTGTGACACAACCACCAAGACGGAGAGATTCTTATCGGAACCAAGCTCTGGGACACACAAGCCCAGACCCGAATCTTCCGAGTGTATCTCCCATAACCTCACCCACCCAATACCTAAAAGTTACGTTACCAATAACCACACTCGACCACATCCCTATACTTGGGCCTAGTATCCTCAGATCCCTTAAGCCCGGTGTAACCGCGGGGTAGCTGTATCCCCAAGTTCCAGACCTCGCCCCTCACGAAACTACCAAACTGTACAAGTGGCATCTAAAATACATGACTCTATCTCATACCATGGTCTCCTAGTAACATGAGATGACCTGATGATGCCCACCTTCGGTCGACACTCCGCATGATGGCTGAACCATTTTCCTTGCACCACCCAAGCTGCCCATGAAGGTGTCCAGTCCTATCTTATCTTCTCCTTATCGATATCAACCCCAACCCTCCACCACCGCCCAAAACCCAGCTTTCCCCAGTGTTGGCCCGTGCACCTCCAACCGGCGCAAGCTTCCCAAACTCCAAACTTCGCGATCAACTGCCGAGATTGTCCGACGACGACGACGACGACGACCCCCATTCCCGACCCCCCAAACCAGCTCCCATAACCCGGAACTGGGCAAATAATCAGTCAAAATGGCCAAGAAGGGTACTTCTTCTTCTCTACCCTCCTTCCCAACCCGGGATTCAAGCTGACAGTTGCTGCGAAAAAAGCGAAATCCCGTGTCATCATCGTCCGCCTCCTCTCCATGGCGCAAACGGGCTACTTCTACACCTTCACCCGCCCCAGAGTAGGCATCCCGATGAGCATGATCAAGTACGATCCGATTGGTACGACAAAACAACCCTTCCACTCCACATCCCCGAGATCTTTGTCGGCTAACAGGGAGATCATGTCAGTGAGGAGGAGGGTGTTGTTCCTAGAACAAAAACGAAAGGGAAAATAAACAGTACAAGAGTCAGCCAAACAAAACGGAAAATGGACGGGCAATGGAAAAATCAGTCGTGGGAAACGCGAGGCATCGGGGCCGAGTTCAGCACACCATTCATGACAGGAAGCAATGGAATTAAGGACGGCCCATGGACGCTAGACAGGAGGGAGGAAGGAAACCCCGGGGGCGTTTGTGTATGATACCACCAAAATACTCGCCAGTGTACAATATCAATCAAAAAAAGGAAGAAACGACACCACCCAGCACAGCCAGCGTTCCACGGTTTTGAGAAAGAGTTGGGTAAAAAAATAGGGGTGACCAGTCAGAGCGCAACATCTTCCTCTCTGTCAGGGATCAAGTTCATCGTACGCGCCTAATGGAGAACGTATAGGTGTATAATAATGGCAGATTCTATTCGATGAAGGTTCCAGTACATGTGCTGAAGATACCCCCAATTTCTCAGAATCTAACGTCTTCTTGAAGTAGATATATCTCTCCAAAATGTCCTTCGACCTTCCATTTTTCATAATGATAATTGAGGTGCTTTCAAGCATGTCACTGCAAGATCTAATGATACGTCTCCTCCTTTCAAAAGAAAACCAAATCATGAGCAAATCTTCAGTCAGCCATGTCCCCCAACACATTGTTCCATGGCCAAGCATCTTCCGCTTTAGACTCCAGGCCCCTCCTGTGAGTCAACAATCGAGTCTTGATAACCGCCCGCGTGCGTAGATGATTGTGGGCCTTGCGAGTGCGACACTGCCGGAGGCACCTGGGGGCGCGTCCAAAATCGAGGCTGTGATCGCAAGATAGGCAGACCTGACGCGTCAGTCTCAAATGTAGGAGACAGTGACCTGCGTCGTCCCCGTGAGCCATACTCCCCTGCGTTTGTGGGCTGGAACTGGCCCCCCGTCCATGACGCAGGGCCGCTCGGCAGTGGTGTCCTCTTTTCTGGACTTGGTCGGTTAAGGCCCCCGTTTGGAGAAGGGCTGACCTGATCTGGTGCTCCCAACGGAGACTTCCCCGTTTGCAAAGTTGTTGGCTTGGGCTGTTGAACCGGTGATTCCGGCTCCAGACTGAGAGTTCTGGAGCCCCCTAATGCAGAAATTGGGTGCTCGGTAGGTGTCGCTGAGGGGGTGGTCTTATTTCGCCTGGGCCGACTGCCTGAGTTCGCTGGTGCCTTCCTTTTGGCTACACGCTTTGGTGCTGGCTTGACAGCGGCCATGGATGCTGGCTTTCCCCGAGTTGGCGTCTCAACGTCTGGGATCACTTGTTGTATTCCTAGAGGGTCAGGGTTGGTACCAGGCTCTAGCATGCCGTTTATATTTTCCTGGCTCGGCCTGCCTCTGGACGCACTTCGAGTTACACGTCTCAGGATTGATTTCGGCTGGAGAGCTTCCCTTCTTCGAATCTTCTCCTGATCTACTGATGGCGGACTTGGGTCCGGTTCGCTCATAGGGGTTTGTATGATGATCCGCCGTCTTTGCGATCCCGGGTCGTTGAGCGGACTAAAGCCTGGAGGTGTAGTTTTATCGCTGACCCACGTGCCGTGGCTCTCCTTCATAAAAGACCCGGGGCTCCCAAGCAGAGTGGTGCCGTCATCCATATTCGCAGTCTCTACTTGGTCGTGTTGGTGCCTATGACCGGACATTCCAGTTTGCTCCGAGAAACCCTGTCGATTTGGAGAGAGACTCGCTGAGGGTGCCGTATTGAGTGCCTTTAGCCTCTGCGAGAGCGAAAGCTGAGCGAGTGTCTGTAGAACAGAAGCCTTGAGCTCCTCTACTTTCCCATTCAAGATCTGCCCCGTGAGGGAATCCGTAGCGAGTCCGGACTGCTGAGCCCAATCTATCAAGCCGGCCGCTAGGGCTTCAAACCGAGCGTGTTGCTGATCACGCTCGTTTCTGAGGTCCGCAACCGACTTCGTCGCGGCATTTCTCTCACCTTCAAGCGAGAACACCCGAGCTTTCAGCTCGGAGATCTGCTGGTCATTCTTCGCCAAACGCTCAGTGGACCCTTGAATAGCCCTCTTGCTGGTGGCTTCCTCAGCTGCTAGAGCTTTTCTCAAAGAATCCAGTAGTTGAGAGCCCTGCTGTTCTGCTTGTTCCTTCTCTTGAATTGCACTCTCCAGGTGACCCACGCTGGCTTTCAAAGTGTCCATCTGTTGCTGGGCTTCATGCAAATGTTGTGTTGTGTCTGCAATGTCACGTTCCATCTCGGCTCTGGCTTCGCGACGAGCAGTGTCGGATGCCTCCTGGATGGCGGCTTGGGCTGCCTGCTGCCTCTCTTCAAGCAATGTTTCCAGCTTCTTGACTTCGAGGAGAAGGTTATCTCTGTGCTTTTGTGTCTCGTTTAACAATCTTTGATCAGCCGACATGGTACGCTCCATATCAATGCGAGTCTCTCTCCGAGCGGTGTCAATGGCGCTCTTGACTGCAGTATGGATTCGATTCTCCTTCTCCTGTACCGTGCCTTTCAACACCCTGATTTCAGCAGCCAACGAGTCTCTCTGCTGTTCAGTCTGCTGCAGTAGCCTTCTTGTATCTGAAATAATCCGATCCGTTTCGTTCTTGACTTGGCTCCGTACAGCATCAGCGGCTTGCTTCTGCATGATTTGGTTCGAGCTCTCCTGTTCTCGCAGCGCTTGATGGAGCTTGGACACTTCAATGCCAAAGGTTCGGACCTCAGCAGAATATGCCTCTTCCTTGTCTCTCAGCTTATCTTCGAGCTCCCTTATCGTAGTAGCCCTTGCGTCGAGCTCATCTCTCAAATTCTCCTTCTGGTCCTCCAGCTGGGTATCAACATCCCTCAGGCGCTGTATCTCTTCAAGATCATTGTTATGCTGCGCTTCCAGGGCAAGGATGTTCTGCTGGAGCGTGTTGATTCTCTCAGTCTGTTCTTTGGAGGTGTTTTGCAAGGTGTGGATCTCTTGCTCGAGAGCTTCACACCGAGTCTTCTTGTCCTCGAGGATGGCAGAGAGTATGGCCTTCTCCTCTGACTTCTGCGACAGTTGCTGACTCATTGTATCCAATTGACTGTCAAGACGCTGCCAAACCTTCCCTATCTGCGTTTCGATGCAAGTTGGCAGCTGGCTTACGGTATCGTCCACGGACTGTCCATTCACCAGCATAGCTTCCAGCTGGGCGTGAATACTACAAAAATCAGTCCAGGCAAGAAAACACGCGCAGCCGAGAAAGCTTACTCTTTAAAGCCCTTGGTCTGGGCCTCTCCCAGACCAGCCACTAATCCAGGTTGAGCAACAGCTGTCTGTAATACCTCCCCCAGCTGGTGAGAAATCGATTCCAGCGCCTCACATGTTTCTCTGGCAGATCCATCATGACGAGAGGACTCTTTCGTGAGCTGTTCTCCAAGCTTGCGAAGAGCCTCCTCGTTCTGGACGGCCAGTTTTTCAAACTTTGCTGACGAAGCTTGGATATCTTGTACCCTGGTAGTTAAACCGCGTATGGTGTCTTGATCATGTGTGAGTTGGAGATCCTTCTCCTCGACCTGCTGCATCAGGGACCGTATCTTTTCGTACACTACAGATTGTCAATCAATTGATCATACATGTAAGTTCTCGGAAACTAACGTTCGGAAGACTCCTTCTTATTCTGGGAAATGTCTTGACGCACTCGCTCCATCAATGCTTTTCGAACCTTTTCGGTTTTCTGGGCCGCTGCCTCTGCCTCGGAGATTCGAGTTGCTGCTATGTTGCGGACTTCAGTGATAGTCTCTTCACATCGTGTCTTGGTGTCGGTGTACAGAGCCCGCTGCTCTTCTATGATACTGCTGCACCGAGACCTGAAAGCGGCAAATCTTTCCGCTAATGTGCTCCTTTCCTTCTCGTTCGTTTTGAGCTTGGTCTGCAACTCTGCGATGCAGGCATCCTTCTCAGCTTCAGACACCTGAAGCTCCTTGATCTCCCTCGACTTCTCACTGCTTCGGGCTGCGAGACGAGATGATTCCTCGGCCACCATTTCAAGCTCCAGCTTTAGAGACTTGACCTTGTCCCGATAGCGCTCCCTTTGGTCCTTTAAGGCAGTCTCTTGGTTCATATTGAACTCGTTGAGAACCTCGGCCATGTTGGTGGCAAACTTGTGTCGTACGCGAACTGTCTGCTGCTTCAGCTCTGGGCTCGATGTGACGGATTTGGCCGTCGGTTTCTCAAAAGGATTATCATGTCGCTTCTGAATCTTCTTGGTGTCTGGGCCATCTCGGCGTCTCGATATGTTCGAACTATGTGACTGTGCACGTACCTTACGCATGGCTTCCGCCGACTTGCTTTCCGAAGCTGACTTCCGGGGCGGCTTGACTGCCGGCTGCGCACGGTGTCGATGGGATGATCGATCAGCAGAGTGTCGATGTACCCGGGAACTCCGAGAGCTTCGGGAACCACTTGCAACGTTCTTCGGTGCGGTAGGATGGGCGATGTTCCTCTCCATCTGGGGTGTCGTTTGCGGTGATGAGACTCCAAACTCACTGGGCAGCGGGCGATGTGTTGGCACATACAATCTATGCATTCCGTCGGGAAAATCCTCAGCCTCAGGGGCCGGATCACGAAGGTCATATTTGGTAGCATACGTCTTGAACTTGACAGGTGAGGTAGCCTCGGGAACTGGATAGTCTGCATCGAAACCAGTGCTCATTGTGTCTTCCACATATGCCGGCTGGGCATGTGTTGCATGGGCGGCTGTGGCGTTTGGAGAGGGCGGATTTGGGAACGGTTGTGGTGCTAATGGCAGTTGCGGTGACGACGGTTTTGTTTCGTTAAAAGGAGGGCCATTCTTATTGACATGGATCTGGTCAGGAAGAGACCGGAAGTCCTGGGTAGGAGACGCCCGGCGAACATCCAACGGGTTGGGGACAACTCTTCGTCGGTTGATGCGGCCAGTGAACTTGATATGTCCAACTTTTCCTCCGATGACGGGCAACTTTGATGTTTGAGCTTGTGGACGTGGCTGCGTATGCCCTTGTGGCGGACTGTGGGCTGTAGGTGGCCGTCCGGGAGAACGTGCTGTGAACTGGTCGGCGACGACGGTGACAGCCGGACCGTAGGCGAAGCCCTTGTTGGACTCCCGTTCAGCACAGGTATTGTCTGGATTGGCCAGAGAAGTATCGGTGTCGATGCTGGTCAGATCAACAATATTGGTAGTCTTCGTCGGTTTCTCTGCCGACAATGTTTGTGGGCTATTGGGAGAATGACCGTCCATCGTATTCGAGAAGGTGCTGCGAGCCAGTAGGTACCATAGAAAAGAATAGAGTGTCCTTCCAGAAAGAACAAATACCCGGGCAAGTAAGGTCAGAACCAGCTTTGGAGATGATGAATACGGCGATGCTGTTGTTTGTGGTCGTACTCTGAAGTTCTCCAGTGGGTAGACACGATGCACCAGAAGTTTTTAAAGTCAAAGCCAAAAATTACGCAGCTTCCTCCGAACAGCGTCTTGGTTGTGCTCGCACCTGCCGTCCCTTCCCTCTCGGGAACAGAGGCTTGTGTGACCCACTTGTCCTGTCGCTGCCTGAAATTACCCATAGGTGAGGAATTGATTCAATCACTTCCAAGTATTATTTCTTCAAAGTCATACTCTGTATCGCAAGGGTCGAGAGGTTGTGGTGGTGCAGGTGGTCTTTACCCCTGAATTCTAAATCTTGCCCCTGATTTTTAGCCAGAAAGAAAACAGAGCAGTTGTTGGCAGAGTAATACCGAGTGTGGGGTAATGGAAACTTGGGAGATGCCAAAAATAGAACCATCCTCAATCTCACTGTGAGTGAGCCCTTTGCCCTCACAGTGTCTGCGCCAGTCCCGAGAAGGCGGTCTCGAATAACACAGAACTTCACGATTGTTCTCCTTGCGCAGTCTCTTGGGAATCCTCGAAGCGCTTATGGAAGCCCAATCCACCTCTTGCCGCCGTGTAGCCTCAACTCTGAAGTAAGGCGCCAGACGATACGCTCATCAGCCACAGGCCCAGTCCTTGATATTCCAGATTGCGAGAAGAGTGACACCCGAAACAGAAATCGAACCCTTCTTCGTGAGAGCAGAATCAAAAAGTGAAGTTCGGATAAGGGTGAGGGGTACGTTGTGATAAGCTGCCATCACTACCACCTCTACAAGTGAGCTATTGGTGTGATCTGCCAAGGCTCCTACAGCATCACACATGCCTTGGTGACATCCAGTTAAAAGTCAGCATCTTGATAGGTGTGATGTGATTTGGAGCGGTTTTTCAGAGGATGGCATGATTCGATCGCTCACATTCAGTCTAAGGTAGGTACACAAGCCAGCAACATCAGAATTGACCTCAGTCTCGCACCAACGTCTGCTGCGGTCTCAATTGACGTTATCCATCACCCACGCCTCGAATCCAGGTACCATCACCCTCACTATGCAAGATCTCACCCTGCAATTGCCACCACCATGCACATGTGCCCAAACGGCGCTTCCTTTGCTTTCTTCTCTTCTTTTCGAACTGAAGTCCCCAACGCTCGAGCCGCCCACCCCTCTCTCCCATCCTCTCTTCTCATTCGCCAAACCATCCATCTCCCCTGAGCCCCTGTAACCTCTTCCCGCCCTACAAGCCGCCAAGGCCTCGAAAAGACAAGGGTCCGGGTTACAAGCCCGGGCGCTTCCCAGTCCAATGAGATGCAACCTTCACCACCTTGAAACCTTCCGACATGCATGTCAGTTGCTATACAAAGTAACTTTTTCCTCTGGGCATCTATCTGTCTCTTGTTCTTCGCAAGTGCCGAGTGAGTTCACATCCAATGTGGAGAACTCCAATCGCACACACTGCTAGGTAGGGGAGTTATGCAATAGGCGTCACAGTCACCTCTTCGCTCACTGCGACTTGAGAGGTGAAAGTGATAGGTGATAGGTAGCCAGAATGGGTGTTCATGCTAGCTATAACACCAGTCCCCATCCTATACTAGTGATGAAAGGACGATCTCTCCTTGGCCCCCTCTCTCTGCTTCCACCCCCCCTGGATGTCTCTTCCCGCCGCCGGGCCGTGACACTCGTAAATACCGACCCTTACCCTCCCTCCCCCGTGGGCCGCAGTACTGCGGCGCTTCCGCCTTTTTTTCCTTTTCCTTTCTTCCATCAGAACAACTTCTGACGTTGTACAATTCTCGCTTCTTCTTCTTTGTTGTTGTGAATAGCCTCATATCCCCAATATCGGCGCTGCTGGTCGCGCACCACTTCAATACAAACTCTCGACGAGAATAAAGGGCTTCCGCGAAGCCACAACACAGGAGAAAAGACATCAAATCGAGAAAATGGCACCCCACCCACAAACAGACAACTCCCCCTTCCCGCTCACCCCAACCGAAGACGACGTCGCTGGCCACGGCTCAGCAGACGACGGCTCCCTCGCCGGCGCTTCAGGCACATCGAGCGGCGGCATCACCATCTCCAAGGGCGCACTGGTGGCCATCATCGTGGTTGTAGTGGTCGTTGCGTTGGTAGGCAGTATGTCACCCCTCTCCTCTCTCTTCCACCCCCCATATCGCCATGTCCCCTAACAAAATTACAGTCGCCTCCTCAGTCCTCTTCTACGTCGCCAAGAAGCGCGAGTGGACCGTCAAAGAAACCATTCGCCGTTCCGCGAGAAAGGTCGTCACTGTTCTCACCCCCAGACGCTCAGAGTTCCCAAGATCGGTCAAGGAGGGGAAGGGCGGGAGAGTCAGGCTGGATGATGTGCCACCCACGCCTAGGCTGACACCCGAGAGACTCGAGGATTTGGAGAAGGGTCTCGAGGCTAAGAACAAGAAGAAGAAGCTGAACTTCAGCAGGAAGTGAAACGATGACAAAGACATGGGGGGATTGGAAGCAATCGAGGAATCGTGGTTGGGAAAGAGACTAGTGGCGTGAGGCGAAGGTTTTGGGATGGGGCTCAGGGAGGGTTATACCAATATGCATTTTCAGACGGCTCTTTCTTCAAACCAGACGGGTAAACAGATGGCTGGGGTGTTGTGTACTCCAATATCGCTTGTATAATAAACCAGGGGACTAAACTGAAGGGTATCTGGGGCGCTTTTTCTTTTATAGTTTTCGGAAGACGTTGCTACTCGCACTTCTCCTTCCATCATCCCTTCTCTTCCCCTCCGGCCGGGGTGGAGGTTCCTGCTTCTTCTTCTTTGATTCTGGCACAAACGTAATCGATTGCTCACCCACAATCTCCTTCTTCGCAGAAATCCTCGACTCTCTCGTATCCTTCTGTGCTCTGTCTCCAAACGCAAGATCCTTAATCTTGCCACCGCGGGGAGCGGCCGATGACGAGACCTGCATGACCACCTCGTCCTTGGTCTTCTTCTTGGGCTTCTCCTCTTCCATCTCCTCCTCAGACTCGCTGCCGCTGAAATCTGTCGAGTTGGCATCTGCCATGTCGACATCTTGTGTCTGGCCAGGGTTGCCGGCGACAACTGTGCTGGGGTTGAGAGCTTTGAACTCCCTGCTGAGCTCATCAACCTTGAACTCCTCGTCCTCGAACAACTTGGCGAAACGAGAATCACCCAAGATGCCAGCTTCGATATCCACCTTGCCTCTGTTCTCTTGTCTCTGGAGGACCTTGTCGGCAAGTTTCTGGTTGACCTTGACCTTCTTGGCGCCTCTGATTCTGCTGCTGCGTTCCTTCTCGAGCTTCTCCTTGACCCTCTTGGCGCGCTCTTCTTCCCAAATGTACGGGTTGGCGATGAGGCGAGCTTGGTCGTACAGCTTAGCATGAGCAAAGTAACCGTGCATGTACGGCCGGAGAAGGTTGGTTTTGCCAATAAGATGGTCGAGGCTGAGCTCTCTGAGCTCTGGTAGCGTGAGGAACTTGTAGTTATCGTAGGTTTCTGTCCGAGTCTCGTTCTCCATCTCGTGGACGAGGTTGTCGAGGAAGGAGCACCACTTGGGCGCGAGGCCGAGGTTTGGAATGAAGAAGCTGTGCATGTGCTTGCCCTCGTTCGCTGTCAACAGCATACCGGTATCGGGAACGTGGACTACATCGTTGAGGTCCACCATTGGCTCGATTGACGTCCAAAGATCGCCGCTTCGCTCGTCCCAAATCTTGATAATTCTCTTATCGGCCGAGAGAAGCTTGCGATCTTCTGTGGGTGTCTTCATGTGGATCAACTTCTTAATCGGAAGACCCATGCCCTGGTCTCTCTTCAGCAATGGCCGTGGATTTCTGAGATCGAACACCCGGATCTGGCCAGTGCTGGTTCCCAAAGCTAGCGAAAGCCCATCATCGCTATAATCAAGTGCAGTAACCTCGCCGTCCTGTCCTCCCAAAACGGCCACACGTCCCTTGCTGCGTGGATCGAAAAACTCGACGGTGCCGATTGTTGTACCAAATGCACACAGACCATGAGTCCTTTCAGCCACCGCAGCAACATTGACCGCGCCCGCATGGATACCGCCCTGCAACCCGGCCTCCGCATCATCCTCTCCAACAGCAACTTGCCATGGGCGCAGGAACTGGCCACGCTCGAGATCTAACCGGAACACCTCACCAAACCCAGAACCATCAGAGCTCAGACCAACCGCTGGTACCAGCACCTCGGTGCTTTGTCTGAGGTATGCCAAGTCTCTGCCGAATCTTGGAAGACGGACTTCGTAATGGCAGCCCATAGGTGTGTGGAACTCAAGCGATCGATCCGTTTGCAAGTGGACACTTTTCGTATAGTCGGCCCCGAGGAGCATAAATTTCGTATTTTCGGACTTGGTGTGGCGCGCAAAGGAGAGAGAAAGTTCTGCGGTCGAGTGAACGTGGAATTGGGGCTTGTACGTCCCCGAGCTCATGATCCAGTTGCCATCTTCGCTGACCTGTACGCAATTGCTTGCTTCCTCAAATTCGAATTCCTGGAGCAGCTCAAAGTTGTTGAGGCTTTCGGGGTCATATTTCGTGGATCTCTTCCTGCGGCGCGCAAGCCAGTCTGGCAGCGGCCGAGCTGTCGAGGGGCCTGCGACGGTATAGCTAATTGGAGTCAGTTTTGCCAGGTGTTCCTTGGATTTGGAGCGTATAATAAGAACAGCGATGAAAACTTACACAGGAACCGCTCCCGGATTTGTCAACTTCATGATGGGTGTGTGATGCTGCCGGGAAAGAGGGAAAGAAATCTCGTCGCAAAGGCTCTGGGGTGGGACTTGGCTTGGGGGCAGAAACCAAAAAGTTTCAATCCTAGTGGCTCAAAACGGAAGGCGGACAGAATTCTTTCGCTGCACGGTCCGTGGAGTTCGCACCGCTTAGTGCCGGAAACCTCCGCTCCCTGCGTTCAAATGTGGGTCATAACGTCGACAGTTGAAGGTGGGTCTTGAATCTTTAAGCTTGTTTCATCCCCGCCTCTCTTGTCTTGAAGACTTGGGCTTTGGATGGCAAAAGGTTGGCCTCTTCCTGAGAGGCTTGGGAGCATGAGCGGGTCATTTTTGGGTGTTCGTATTCAGGGCTTTCGTCGACAGCGGAGGATGGGCCATAGTGCTTAGCTGGTCATGGTAGAGGCTCTATCAAGCCACCTTGCACCATGGCTGGTGCAGTGTGTTTGAGTTCAACGTACGGCTAGTATTCCATGGAGCTGCGGCAATTTAGTGGTGAAATGCGATACCGTGAATACCACTTCATCTTCGCCACAGCAGAACACCGAGAAGAGAGAGACGGGAGAAACTAATGCTCGAATTGTTCGATCAAGGTTGATAATGACCCCCATGTGCTACCCATGCAATGTTCGAGTGGGGCAGAGTGCTTGGCGCAGCTAGTCCCTCTCCGCCATATCGGGTACGGGGGACCTGTGCAGCATCTGTACAACGACGCAAGAACAGCCTGGAGTTGCACCAGGCCTCCGACATCAGCGCTCTTCCAACCTCATCGCATCGAGGCTCCGATCGATTCCATCGCGAACACCCTACTGGTATACGCCCCGAATTTGACTGGATTACGACTTCAAATTGGCTGGAAAAGGACCCGTGTCGCCACGCGCTGGCCGTTGACTGATTCGAGACCGAAAACACTATTCCCCCATTTGCGCAATCTGCATCTCTTGATGTCTCTGGCAACGAGGCGCTCGTGATTCGCGGAGTCGCCCTCAACCACACGGGGCTCCTCCGCTGCTGCCATGGAGCTCGGCACTCCGTCACATAGAGCACGAAGTCACCGATCCCAACTATCTCCCGCCACCACCCCCGGGAGACCACACCGTCCCATAATTTCCGACGATACCCTCCCGCCGTCAGTTTCCATCGCTTGATCGGATGGTGGATTTTGCGTATGCCCCGGCTCACCACACGATCGCTTCTCCGACGTCAGCCTTGGGTGGACGCTGCTCCGCCTGCGACGCGACGCTTTGCGCGACACCACCGATATGGAGGCTGGGGATTATGACACCAATACTTTGTTGATTGTGAGAGCGCTGCGCATAATTCTTAATGTCTAGATCAGATGCTAATATGTGTGACCTATTTTAGAACAACCTCTCTGCAGTTTGTTATCGTATCTATGAACCCATTGCGTCCCACTCTTACACGTTCAATGCATCCGATGTCCACGACGCACTTCGCAACGATGGCCATTTGGTATACACGGACATTGTCCGCCATGGGATATGGTGCTTCTACCTCTCCACCGGGGACCCTGCCATGCTGAACCCAGAGTCGATAGGGCTTCATGCAATGATAGAAGTGTGTGGCTACACGCTGGGTCTTGTTGGAGAGGGGCATTATAAGCCGATCGATATTTTCAAAAGTCGCATGCCGGGAATGGACTCGATCAACACACCAAGCAGTTCCTCCTCTGCCGGATTTGCCACAGATATGACATTGCAAAGAGCGCAGTCATTTAACCTTCCGACTCCAACGGCGGCTGGAAATGTGGTTCTAGCCGATGTTAAAGGCTATGCCTCAGTTCCTATTCCCGAGATTCACCGATATTTTATGAAGGCTGTCTTGTCATCCTTGACGACTTATATTTGCCGCCAAATAGGTGCCATCGCCTTGAACAATCGAGCTGTCCTGTTGCCACCCGAGGCTCTTGCTACCGATGACGTCGACCCAGTCTCAGCTTTGGCGACCTTTCGTGTCTACATGACCACTACTGGATCGCTTGTCATATCTCTCAGTGTTTCTCTCTCACGCAGCTTAGTTTCGTGCTCACGGCAGTTTCAAGGTAGCTTGATGCCCCCCAGTCCTGTTCTCGCCGCCCCTTTCGGACACTTTGGGTCTTTACAGGGCGTTCTAGACACGGATAATCAGGTGACTGAAAATGGGTTTGTTCAGTCCCCGGATACACAAATTGGCCGGTTAAGGTCTGGCTCGGGCGAGCGATTTTCCCAATGGAAGACACTTGTTTGTGATGTACTCAAAATGCACGGCATGTCCTCGAGCCTCTTAAACGGCTGTTCGTGGTTAAATGTCCACTTCTCGCAGAGAAAACCTTATGAGCAACGAGCTGACGGGAAGAACACACCGCTCGTCAACCCAGGCCCAAATGCGCCATGGCCATCTGTTTTGTGTTTCCGAAGAGCAAAGATGGAACCAGGGGGCGACATCAGCTTTGAAAAGGCGTTACCCGGGACCGCTGGGGAACATGGCGATCCTCTAAACATGGTGAAGAGTTGGTGTCAGGGTTTGTCCAAACGAGAGGAGGATATTTCACAGAGGAGGAAAGATCGAGAAGCGGCAGCGCTTCGTGAAAAGGCAGACGTTGACGGGAGGAATGTACAGCTCAATGGTCACTCACCGATGAACCCTCGGCGACCAAGTAATGGTGGAGCAGCTCTAACAGCAGCCGGCGTTATGTATCCGACACCCCCAGACGGAATCCTACAACCAACCGGTGTTATGCCGATGTTCGACGCGACGACAGTCAGCCCAGCGAATCCTCCTTCCAACAATGTGGTAGTCGATCTGGAAGCAACAATGCAGCAAGATATCTCGATGACGGATGGTTTTGGCGGCGGATGGGATGCCACTGAACCAAAACCTGAACCGACAACGGCTGGGTTTACAGATGATCACATGTACGGTGACTTGGATGAGGATATGTTTGGAGGAAACGAACTCACGGATGCCGACTTCAACTTTTTCGACCAACCAGCTGACAGCCTGGATCTGGACCCCCATCAATTGGACGGCACCGTGTCGTCCATGGACTTCCAACTAACGAATAACACAGCAGCTCCAGAGCCAGGGCGAGCTATCCAAGGACCAGACACCCGTCAACTAGACCCCATGAACGCACAACCGCAGTTTACGAAACCCGAATTGAAACACGCCCGCAGTATCCTTGCCGAAAGTCGACAACAAACTAATGCACAAAACTTTAATCATAATTCGGCAGTTGGTATCAAGAGACAAACGAGTCCCTTTACCCCAGAAACTGTCTTCAAGAAAATCAAGGCATCCCTTCAGCCAATACCTCCGCCACGAACAGTACCTAAAGGGGGGCCTCCACGTCGTCGGAGTGTGTTTGAAAAGGTCGAATTCAGCCCTGCTCTCTCGCTCGATAGTGTAAAGTATCAAGCGAGTGGGCCATTTACATACCAGCCACCAACACTAAATAGCTATCTTCCGAACAATGGCCCTTTGACAACTGGCCGTCTACTTGGATCCGCGAAACAACGGCGGAGTATCAAAGAGCTGCCATTTGATCTCCTTGGCCTGCAAAAAAAGATCAACGGCGCCGGTGCCAGTCCGGCAAAAAAAGACGAAGGGCTCTCAGATGATGATGAAAGCAGCTTGGGGTCGGATGATGACACAGCGAGCAATACCAGCGGACATGCTTCGTCTCCAGCGAAGTCCAGCGTGCTCCGGAGGCGACCAGATGACGACGTCGTTTCCATGGCCGCTTCGTTCAAGGATTTGGAGACTTTTGCATCAGATTCACCTGGCTATTCCTCAGCTGACTTGGCCCGCCTCTCTAATTCGGAAGTGCCAGAGTTGTCATTGACGAGATGGTTTGCTGACCCAGAGCCGGTGCCACTACGTATTTCTGTATCCGACGACGATTTTATTACTGTCGCCCAGGTCCTCACTGAGCAAGCGGCGGGTGGTACTTTGAAGTTGGAGCCAGAGAGGCCATGTTCTGAGATCCGGGATGTACGCCGTGGGCTGGTGGATGCCATCCGATACTCGATTCAGGCGCTTCAACGGGCCTTGCCCCAGGCACTGATGGGAGCCTCAGAATGCCATTTGCGATCCCTCGCTGAGGTGCAAGACGTACCACTACTCGTTCAGCCAGTTCAGCCACAAACTCGGCTGCAAATTAGACCTGCTGATGTAGGCAAGCCAGCCTTTCAGACGCTTCCAGCACCCCATATCGAAGTTCGTCGAAACAACGGCCAGCTAGCACTGTTACCTTCGGCGCTTTCTTTTTGGGAGAGTCTGGGTCTTGGGCCGGCACAAGGTGCCAAAGACATTGTCGCTGTGTGTGTGTTCCCTCATGGGGACGGCATGCGGGACAATGCGAGTGTCTTCTTGGAAAGGATGAGAAGCACGTACGAGTTGATGAACCTGGGAGCTCACAACAAGCTGCCCACCACGGCAAGTATCGTGGACGGCCTTGTCTCTGTCCCAACCGACCAAGGCTTTGTCTCTCCTGGCATGCATCTCTCCAGGCCTCATTCAGTATACACAGACCACATGGCCAATCTGGCTCTCTCGCTGGCCAACGTGCCTATGACGGAGAAGAACTTTGTCATTTACTTTGCATATTTACCAGAAAACCCCACGTCCATTTTGGATTCTTGTTGCGCTTTTCAGGAACTTTTTGAGCATTACAAGCGTTGCATGCTGGACAGGAAAAAGCAGATTCTCAACGAGTTGGTTCTTCAGCTGATCCCGCTCAACCTTGTCGCTTCGGACACATCGATAGTCATTCTATCGACCCCAGAATGCATGAGGCTCTGCATCGAAACATATGATCGCTGTACCCTGTTCGGCGGACCAATGCCAGCACCAGCCATCATGCTTGAAAGCGCCTTGCCCCGCGAGATTCCCTTCAGGATATCCGCCAACCCCTCTCCGGACGTCCTCCATGAAAATAGCCACATGCACATCGCCTATGCGCAGAGCACCGACGAGCGGTGGATCACGGCCGCCTGGACCGACAACCGCGGGCAGAAGCAAATGACAGCCTCTTACTGTCTCGGCAGGAGAAACAAGCCTCTCACCCGCCACCTGAGTGAAGTCATATCCGAAATCTGGGACACAACCTACGACCTTGTTTCCAGCTGCAAAGTCTCGTGGAAAATCATCGTCACCAAGTCCGGGACGATGGATCCGTCCGAAGCCGACCTCTGGATCGCAAAGTGTCAAGACGAACAGAGGATATCCACTAACCTAACGCTCATCACAGTCGACATAAATCCATCGCTGCAACTCATCCCCCCGCAGGTGAAGCTCGCACCATCAGCCCAAGCAGCATTTTACACCACCCCTGTATCAACCCCCCAACCTTTCTCAGTATTGTCACCCGACCAGTCATCCAACAACCCACCCACCCCGATCATGTCCAACAACCCCAACCCCGCCACGCCGATAGACAGCACCAACCCTGGCGACCTCCCACCCGATCAAAACATCGAACGCACCCTCGTCGACGTCTGCGATGTCGTTCACTCTGTTGTCCTCTCCCATCGACTCAACAACTCTCTGTCCCTGACTGAGATAAACCCGAGTTTAGCGAGCGGGTACCTGGTGAAAAGAAACGGGACGAGGACGGCGGGGGCAGGAATGGCGGAGGACGCGCCGTCGGTCATGGAGGTTAATGTGATATACAGCGACCAGCCGTCGAGGATGATGGCGACGAGCTTGAACAATGTGGGACTGGCGTATGAGGGGCAGCTGAGGGAGGTGATGGGGGAGTTTAGGGGGTTGGGGACGCTGGCGAGGGCGAGAGGGGTGGTGGTGGGGGATAGGGACTGGTGGGATTTGAGGCCGTGGCATGTGGGGGTTGTGGAAAGGGGGGTTAGGGTTTTGGGGTTGTTGATGTGAAATTTGGGGGGGAAGGGGGTTGTGTATTTATGTGTTTGTTTGTGTATTTGGAGCGGAAGCATTTTCTTTTGTGTCTGTTACTTGGGCTCATTTTGTGTGGGAAAGCGGTGTGCGGGAGGGTTATGGGTTCGGTTGAATTGTTTACCTATTGTTTATTGTTCTGCTACATGAGATGTTTGGAGTTTAGAGGAGAAATGTGTGCATTGTTTTGGGATGTTTTATGTCTCGGGAGAGAGGGAGGGGTGTGTTATGGAGGGAAATGAATGTGATAGGTATATATATTACCTACGGTTTTGGCTACATGAAGTGGATAGAAACAAAGCTATCTACCTGGGGACTGTACGGGTTTTGTTCAAAAGGTATCAGTAGCCTCGCAGTACCTTTGCGGCCATCTAGCACAACACTCGAAATTTGTCATTACGGTTCTACCGTCCAAGAGTCTTCTACCTTGCCATAGCTACAGGAGGAGGTTGCCTACCACTTCTACATCGTTGTGTTTCTTACCGAATAGGTATAAGCTATAAACTCCCTTGAATGAGACATAACTTCTTATTCTCGACCTGTCATCAATCCTTGCGCTGATGTCCACTAAGCTCGGATGAGCAGTGCACAGAATTTTGCACTAGTAGGTACAGTGGCCCAGTAATCATCTCTCTGATAAGCTTTTCTTATTCTAATGGTCAGCACGCTGAACTCTGCAATGCTGCTGCGTCGGCGGCGATATGCATATTTCTGCCAGCGTGAGAAGGGCTATATAGTCCGAGGTTTTTGATGTTATGGGCACATACGACCATACCCAGCTGAAAATACGGCATCCCGTCCGCTCTGCCCGAGTCAAATAGCTGAGAGCCAAACTAGTACTCAGGTGGGTGACCACTGGGGAATCCTTGGTGTTGTATGTTTTTGTTTTTTTTTACCTGGTTTTTTAGTCTCCAGCTTTGTGGATACCATTGCGAAAAGAGAGAGAGGGGAATCCGGCGTTTTTTGCCTTCTGCGTCGGCATAAGAAGAGGGAGCAGGAGACCATTATTGTAGAGTCATGAATAGCTATGGAATGGGAGCACAGGTGAATACGTGGTAAGTAGTCATGATGTTTGATATCCTCTCAATCATGCAGTGATACCACCTCGTAGCTACCGAAATTCAACGCTCTAACAAGGTCACGGCTCTATATCATAACTGCATCTAACACCCGCCGGGAGACCCTATAATGACAACATAAAGAAAAGAATATATGTAACCGAAAAAAAAAAAAAAAGGGAAAAAGAAAAACCAAGCATGGTGGTATATAGCTGGTACATGACCGACAACAAATACAAATAGAAATCTTGCCCAAGTCATCCTCGACTTGCCGCATCTACATATGTAGAGAAAAGAAGATGCCACCTTTATCCAAAAAAAAAAAAAAAACCTCCTTCATAAATCCTCCTTTACCTCATCCCCAACTTCCACCACTTCCTCTTTTCCTTCTTCGCCTCATACCCCTCCTCCTTGACATTATGCCTCCCCACCACCGTCAAGAAGACCTGATCCAGCGTCGTCGGACTGACACTGTAGTGCTCCACCCCCAGCAAATCCCTATTCTCCTCCAGCAGTACCACCAGCCTCCCAACCGCCGAATTCTGACTCAGATCCCCTCCCGTCCTGGGGTCCCTCTCCCCGGCAACAACAGCCGAGGCCGGGACCTTGAACCTCATCTGGCCGTGATACGTCTTTTCCTCCACTTCCGCGCCCTCTCCGAACTGGTCGATGACCCAACCACGAATCTTGTCAATTTGGGAGTCGGGGGTGTGAGGCGCGCCCTTGCAGACGAGGTGGACGTGGATGAGGTCGCCGAATTTGTTGCGGAGGTGCTCGATGCTGCCCATGGCGAGCATTCGCCTGGCGAGGATACCGGCGCGTCCGGCGAGGGCGTCGGCTTCTTCCATTGAATGAGTGGTAAGGAGGATGGAGCGGCCTGGGACGGTGGCGGCGAGGGTGCGCCACATGATTCTTTTGGCGGCGGCGTCGAGGCCGGAGGAGGGTTCGTCGAGGAGGATGACGGAAGGGTTACCCATGAGGGCAATTCCGAGGGACAGCTTGCGTTTGTTACCGCCCGACAAGGCATGAGCTTGGCGGTCGCGGAAGGCTTGGAGGCCGACGGCGTTGATGACGGCGGAGACTTGGGCATCGAGGTCGGAGATGCCACGGACGCGGGCGTAGAATTTTAGGTGTTCGGCTACGGTCATTTGGTCGATGGCGTCGAATTGAGGGCAGACGCCGAGGTGACGACGGGCAGCGGAGAGTTGCTGCGTGACGGACGCATCTTCGACAAAGACATCGCCTCCTGAGGCACCGCCGGAGGGCTTGAGATCACCACGGATGACGGAGATAGTGGTCGATTTACCGGCTCCGTTAGGGCCGAGAAGAGCAAAGACTTCGCCGTGAGGGACACCAAAAGTGACGTTGTCGACTGCGGTATAAGAGCCGAAAGATTTGGTAAGGTTGATGACGCGGAGACCGTCCGTGGTCTTGGCATTGCCGCCGGTCGCAGAGGACTTGACGCGGACGAGCTCGTTGGCAACTTCTTCATCGGAAATAGCAGCGGCTTCGTCAGGATTGGTGGCCTTGGGCTTGCGACGGAAAAGGAGCTTGCGAAGGCTGAAGCCGGCACTGCCACCATCCGCCCAAACCAGGATGAGGAAGAGAACGATGATCTGGATGACCAAGTAGAGGATTGGGCCGCCATATTGAAGGATACCGCCGGGGTAGGAAGCCAGGGCATCACCATCGCAAGCCGTAGAGAATAGATTCATCGCCAGGAACAATGCGCGCGTAAGGGAGACGATGGGCGCCAGAACCGCCAAAGCGAAGTGCACAATGATCAAGAGATCGTCGACCCGTTGAACCGGTGCGTAGGTGATGACAGACATGTAACCAAACAGATAGACAATGAACATCACAAGCTGTCCGGCGGCTGTGAAGGCATATGCTGATAGCTGGGTGGCGGTGAAGAGTGAGATGGTATACGCCAGTAAAGTCGAAGCCAGGCCATAGAGAATAAAGATCAGGAACACATAACCGAGGTTGTACCACAGGCTGTTCGCGAGAGCAGCCCATAAGATGATGCACAGAACAGCGCCGGCAAGGACAATGATGAAGTCAAACCCAGTGTAAGCGAGCCACAAGGGCAGGGGTCTGACACCGTTGGAGTACTGAAGACCGCGGACATTTCTGCGTCTCTCGAGGTTGGGGTACAAGGCGAAGAAACCGGGGTAAGCGCACAAGGCGAGGCCGACATACACCAACACCTGAAGTGAGTTGCCAGTGCTGGGAGTAAACGGACGGTCAAACACCGTGTAAGAAGACGCAATGCTCGAGTTGGTCAACAGCATATTCATGATCCACTGGCCGAACCAGGCATTGATCACTTCTGGGCCGTTACCCTTGTACGCGAGAGTTGGAGGTGTGTTGTCGTCACCGAGCCAGATGGCGGTAGGGGTGATGTTCTTGCGGAACTGGAGCACCGCGTTGTTGAACTCATCTAGAGTGTCGACCAAGGTAATATTGTTGAAAAGATCCATCGGGTTGTTCTGCCTCTTCACAATGATGCCATCACTGCTTCCAGTGCTGCCGTTGCCTTCGAGACCCTGGGATCCCATAAAAATAGGAGCCAACAGATTCATAAGTGTGGACTGGGAGAATTTTTCGGAGGGACCAGCGACCATCCAGAAATCAAAGTCGCTGCCGAAGATGTTGACTGCCTCTTGACGAGACGATAGCTCGTCGGCGCTGCAGCCGGCAGGTTCTTGACCTTTGACAAACTATCATCATGTTAGCGTAATCCAGTAATAATCCAGCGAGAAGTTAGGGGCAACTCACCAACATGACCAAACCAGCAGCAGCAACAGGAATCACAAAAGCAGCAATAGAAGGGAACCAATTCCCCTTGAAAACAGTGCACCGCTTCAGGAACAGCACCCAAGTCTGCTTCAAGAACCCAATCGGCCGGCCATCCATCAGCTCCAAGCCACCCTTCCCAGGCGCCTTGAAATCAGCAACCGGTACAGTCTCCGACTTCTCGTCTTCAGCTGAGCTCAAAACACCTCTGTTCTCAATAGGTACGCCACCACCCTCAGCTTGAACCTCCTCCGCAAGCTGCAAGAAGACATCCTCAATCGTCGGCCCAGAAAACCGATAATCCGTGATCCCTGCCGCCTCGAGCTCCTTGATCGTCTTGGCCGCCAAAGCCGAAGTAGCCGCAACATAAGCTGCTTCTTCCTGGGTGGCCTTTTTAGTAACGCCCTCCACTTCCGGAAGTTGCGGGATAAGCTTGTTGTTGTTGATATGAATCCTGTAGCCACCACCCTTGCGATCCTTGAGTTCAACCGATGTGCCACTTGCGCGAAGATTGCCCTTGGACATGACGGCGATGAAATCAGCCAGAAGATCAGCCTCGTCCAAGAAATGTGTGGTGAGAATCATGGTGCGTTTTCCACGCTCGGCGAGAAGGATATCCCAGATCTTTCGACGAGACAGAGGGTCTAAACCGCTAGAAACTTCATCGACACAGCAGACGGCACTGCCACCAGTAAGCATCATTCCGAGCTGCAACTTGCGCTTCTGGCCACCGGACAGAGTCTTGGAGTGAGCCTTGATCTTCTGCTCGAGATCGACGCCAACGACCAGCTGACGGATCTCTTCCTTGGAGGCATGGTTCTTGGGAGACTTCAGTCTGTTGAAGATGCGGATGTGTTCCTCGACAGTAAGCTCATCCCAGAGCACGTTCTTCTGAGGGGCAATACCGAGACCACCGGTGCCATCGATGGTGATCTTGCCGCTGGTGGCCTTGTTGATACCGGCGATTGTGTCGAGGGTGGTTGATTTACCACTGCCATTGGCTCCCAAAAGAGCGACGATCTGGCCGCGGTTGACTGACAGGGAGAGCTTGTTGACCGCAACCACTGGCTCCTTGGGCTTCGAGATAAACGAAAAGAGGCGGCGGAGGAGACCAGGGCTGTAGACCTTGGTGAATTCTTCCAGCTGGACTGCGCAGTCAGGACCGAGGTCACCTCTGTTCTTGTCTCCGACGACAATGTTTCTCCCACTTGAAGAGGTGCCGTGCAACCATCTCTCCACCAAAGCGCCTAGGAGCGGGTATACAATGATTTGAGCAGCGAGGAAGATGAAGAGCACGATACCAGGAACGTTCCAGGGGCTGTCGGGTGCGGTCTTCAGCAAGTTGGTCGGGATCTGCTTTTCCTGGAACCTTGCCATCAAAGTGATGAAATAGGTAAAGTTACAAGGCGCAAACAGCAAGCTCAACGCAACCACCGGGCCCGTCCCAGGCCTGGTGATGACCTGAGCAATAATCGCCAGCAAAATAGCCATGATCGTAACCGAAACACCGCTCAGCTGCGACTTCTTGAAGAAACTCGCGCCCAGTACCGAAAATGACGCCAGAGCAAGACCCGACAGAATGAAGAAGAACAGCACAACCAAAATGCTAGTGTTGCTGAACACCCCCCTTCCAAGAATGATACAACTGATGACCCAACCAGGCAAATACAGTAGCGAAAAGGCAATATGATACGAGAAGATCCTCGCAGCCTGCGCTTGCCACCTCCTCGGCGTCGCCATCATGGCATCCACCAAGGTCGACATGCCCGTCTCCCTCTCCGTCGCAATAAACCCAGTCATCTGATAGACCACCCCGATCAGCGCCGCAATAAACGTAACGCCCAAGAAGTTGATAATCGCGCTCTGGTAAAAAACCCTGATCCTCTCCGCCCTCTCCTCGGTCGTCTGGGACGTAAACTGGTACTCCTCCACATCCTCCGGCAGTCTCCGCGCTCCCCCATCATTCCCCCTGCTAATAACCTCATCCACCGCCCTCTGCAAAGGCAGCATATAAATCTGCCCATCATTCTTGTCGCTCTCGGCATTGATCCTAAACTGCCCCAACGCACTGTCCAAACTGATCGTGTAATTCCACAGCCCCCCCTTCCCCTCCCCCGGACTCCCCTTGAAACTAACCGCAGCAAAACACTCCGTCACACCCCGCAAACTACTCCTGCAAATCCCATCCACATCCTCATCCCGCTCCAGAACCGTCACATTCTTCCCCGCCCGCTCCGCAATCCCGCCCAGCTCGCCAATCACCCTATCAATCTCCCCCTCCGAAAACCCATTGTTCACAAAAATCAAATTCGGCCTCCCCGTCGAGGTCTCGAGGGCGTTTTGAAAAGATCGGATCGGCCGAGCGGGCGAGATGCCAAAAACGGCCGACGGAACGAAGAGGTTGCGCGCAAAGGAGAGGAAGGAGACGAGGATGATGGGCAAGACGAACGCCTGAACCACGGTCGCGAAGGGGTGGCGGCCGACTAGGATCAGCCAGTTCTTTTTGGTGAGCGTCCACGTCTGGCGGAGGAGCGCCATCGCGGCGGCGGCAGGGCAGGCGACGAGCGCCTCGCCCCTAAATTTAGGGAAAAGGATAGGAACTTGTTTGTGTGTGTGTGTTCAACGGTGTCGACTAGTATCGTCCGGTCCGTGTGTCTGAAAATCGTCACTTGCTGACGGGACGGTTGTTGCTGCTGTCTCGGGTTGCGCCGCCGCACACGCTTACAGCAATGCACACACCACGTTCCCGGCGCGTTGGTTAAACTCAATTGCTGACGATTTTTGCGGGGAAAAGGTACCTAGGTAGGTACCTAACCACAAGTGCGGGTAGAGACAGACGCTTGTCAAAGGTACAATTGAAGAAAGGAAAGATGTCGATCTCAGCTCTTAATAGAAGGGCTCAGGTCGCACGAGGTAGAGAAAAAGAGAGACAGAAAAACCGCAAAAGCCTGGGCGCATTCCCGACAAAGGGGGATGGTCCCGTCATCTTGAATACACGTAAGGGCGGCATACGCAAGCCTCTGAATCCGAACCCGAAGACTTTCAACAGCTGCAAACACCACCCCCTGGAAGAGCCTTGTTTGCCGATGGGGCTTAGACGCCTTGGCCTGCGCCTTCAGATGCACACTAAACAGCCTTGGCTGAACCCCACGTTTTTTTTTGGGGGGAGGGGGGGTAGAACCTTTTTCTCCCCCGAGGGTGTCTCTGCGATCATTTTATCGTTACCCATCAAGCACCCTTCTTGCGTCATCAGTAGTCCAGAGCTCATTGCTCTTGGACAGCTTTTGAGGATGCTTAAAGTCTCTCCAAGATCATGAGACGGATTGCTGAAAATGAAGCGTTCCTGAAGGATTCATCATTTACCAAACTGCGAGGTTACACTATCTCTGTGCGCGCCAAGGCATACTCTCCGATCCTATATTCCTTTGTCATCTTGCCGACTTCCGATCCAAGACTTCGACAGGCCCTTGGCTAACAACAAGTTCCGATAATATCGATTCCATATGCACAGCCATCATGGTTTTCAAGGCCGAAACTTCAGTCGTCATCTTTAGCACCACATAATATGTATACCATCATCAGGTAGTCACAGTGGAAAAGGCCATTTTGCAGCGCCGCAGCCAAGCATGTGTTTTCCTAGCCACTAACATCTAGTATAGTCTTTTTGGGCCGAGAAATATCTACAAATACGCGGGTCGTCCCGCCCAGCCTTCGGTTATTCCTCAGTTTTTGGTTTTGTTACTTATTTGTGGGCTGTAGTTTTATTAGCATTCGTTATGTACGCGTCAGCAACTTTGTGATTGGGTAGACTTACGAATGCCCTCCTCGGGCATGGGCTCAACATTCGCGAGCTCAGCCGCAAAAGGCTGCTTGTGAGCGTTCTTGTCCTCACGCAAGAAGGGGAACGCCAAAACCTCACGGATCGAGTAGTTGTTGGTCAAGAACATGGCGAGACGGTCGATACCAAGACCCCAGCCACCAGTCGGGGGGAGACCATACTCGAGAGCGTTCAGGAAGCTTTCATCAACAAGTTGACTGTGACTGATGTTAGCGATATCTCTTCAGCATCAAACAAAGGAAAGCGAGAAAACGTACGCCTCGTCGTCACCCTGGTCCTTCTGGCGTGCCTGCTCCTCAAAGCGCAATCTTTGGTCGAAGGGGTTGTTCAACTCGGTGTACGCATTGGCAATCTCCTTCTTGCACACAAACGCCTCGAAACGCTCGCAGAGACCCTTCTTGGAACGATGGTACTTGGCAAGAGGGCTCATCATCTGAGGGTGCTCGAGAATGAAGGTGGGGTTGACGCAGGTCTCCTCAATGAACTCGCCAGTGAGCTTGTCAATCATGCGAGCGTTGGTAAGAGGTGGTGGGCACTCAACACCCATCTTCTTGCAAACTCTCTGCAGGAACTGGTTGGTCTCATCGGTGTGGAGCTCCTCGCTAGGAGGGAACTTCTCGCCGGTGGCCTCCTCAAGCGCGGGAATCATCTCGACTCTGCGCCATGGTGCCTCCCAGTTGACTGTGTACTCCTCGCCGTGCTGGTTGGTGAATTTGGTGACGTAGCCGCCGGTAAGGTGCTTGACGAGGGAAGAAACAAGCTCCTCGGTAATGTTCATCAGGTCGTACATATCGGCGTATGCCCAGTAGAATTCAATCGAGGTGAATTCGGGGTTGTGGGTAAGATCGACACCCTCGTTGCGGAAGTTCTTGCCCATCTCGAAGACCTTGCCGAACTGACCGACAATCATCTTCTTGAGGAAGAGCTCAGGGGCCACTCTCATGTACATATCGATATCGAGATCGTTGTGGTGAGTGATGAAAGGAAGGGCGGTAGCACCACCAGCAATTGCGTGCATCATGGGTGTCTCAACCTCGATGAAGCGGCGCTCATGGAAAACTAATTCAACTGTCAGGGCTAACTCCCAAAGGAAACCAAAACACAAACTTACAGTCACGAATATACCTGACCATCCGGCTGCGCTGCCAGAGCGTCTCACGGCTCCTGTCGTTCCACAGCATATCAAGATATCTCATGCGCGCACGCTGCTCGGCATCGGCGAAGGGGAAGCGCACACTAGGAAGCATGTGCAAGCAAGGGCTGAGGAGCTTGATCTCGGTAGCGAAGACGGACAGCTCGCCCTCCTTGCCCTCGGCGAGCCTGTTCTTTGGGTTGGTACGGCCAGCGTAACCAATGATACCAATCACGTCGCCACGGCGAATGTTCTCGTGCTGCTGCTCGAAAGAAGGGGCTCCCTCCCCGACCAATTGGGCTTGGCACACAATCTGGATCTGGGTGCCGATGCTCACAGTATCGGCAGAGGTGCGGACATCTAGAGTTCTGTTAGTAAAACCGTCCGAAACCAGTCATTGGCATCGGCGGAAAAGTTACCATAGAAGATGAGCTTAGCACCGCTGGTGCGCTTGTTGTAGATACGGGCAGCGATGCGGATCTCCTTGTCCTTGGCATCCTCGCCGGACTTGAGGTGCTTGAACTCCTCGTGGAACTTGGAGTCATCATAGGTGACGTGGAACTTGTGGGGGTAGGGGTTGGTCTCGGGGTTCTTGAGGACTGTGAACAGTGACGAATTGAGTCAGCATGTGATTCAGAGGTATGGTCCCGGAACAGGCTCCCAATAAAACAGACATACGCTCAGTGACATGGCGAGTGCGGATCTCGTAGTACTGGTTGGGGTTGAGATCGGCCTCTTCCTGTCCGGCAGCGTTCTTGGGCTTGCCAGAAGCAGCCTTGGGGGGGGCGGCAGCAGCCTTTTTGGCCTTCTCGGCTTCCTTCTGGCGCTGCTTCTGGCGCTTCTTGAGCTCCGTCTTGGAGATCTTCTCGCCGGTTACTTCATCGAGATGCAGGTTGGCAACCTCCTCGGTGGGGGGCGCAGGGGCAGGAGCTGAGTCGGCCATTTTCCAAAGGTGCTGTCTCGTCCCAGGATATTGGTCAAAGACAGGGACCACCAAATTCAACGTTTCCGATGGTCGTGTGTAGAGGGGGGGAGGTTTTCTGGTTCGTGGGCTGCCCGCTGTCGGGCCAGATGCCGGTAATTATCCACAGCGGGGTAATTTTTTGAAAGCTTTTGGCGGGGTGACTCAATCGCGCTGCTCAGGGTTGTTATCGCTATCGGGATTTATTCAGAGGGCCCTTGGTAATGAACCCTGGGTTCTTCATGGAAGTCATCTTGGTAAGTATGATGTTCAGTTACCAAGTTGAATTTACCCATGACTCTTCTCATTATAACTTCAATAAAGTATCGTGGCACTGTGGTGATCATCACCATGGAAATGCCATGGCCAATAGCCAAGAAGAGAAATTCTATGGGTATTAATAAGACTAAAGCTATGAAATAGATCCTCTAAGACTCTATAGTTCAGGACCGCTCTCCCTTTTTCCTTCCAATTGAATGCGCCCCATGCTGATGCCTTCCGGATGATGTTACAAATAAGATACCACTCGCTGTGCCCTGAATCAAATGAACTATAACAATGCAATCCCTTTTCGCCAACCGGTACGGAACTGACATTGGCTAGCTGTCGTACCACTACGGATCAGCATCAGCATCCATATCAGCATCAGCGTCCGCGTCTGCATCCTCGTCGCCGTCTGCATCAGCATCGACGTCGGCATCGGCATCGACATCGACATCGCCGTTCCCGTCAGCTGTACCGGTTTCTGAAGTGCCCAGAACATCCTGCCCGCCCATCTCCTCGTCCGAATCTTCCTCCGCACCGACACTTGCTGGAGCCGCAATGCTGGGAGTCCCAACAGCCGTGGCCCCGGATGGCGTAACAGCCTTGGCAGTGGATGCCGTCGATGGTGCATAGTTGGCAACCGTGTTGTTACTCGCTGCCGGAGAATGCTGAGAGGAGACATCGTTGTTTGAGATCGACTGCTGTGATGGCTGTCTCTGGGTCTGCGCTTGCCGCAGCGCTTGCCCAGGGCCAGCAGTCGTGGGCGACACGCCAGCACTTGCTGGTTCTAGTGGCTTTTGCGCCGAAAGCCCAGCGCTTGTGGAGCGAGATGAGACGATTACGTTCTTCCATCGATTGATAGCTGTTGCAACAATCGTGTCCAGATCAGAGTGCCTATCCGCCATGTTGAACCCCACGCCACGCCCATCCTTCACCGCGGTGAATCCTAACTCCAGCATGTGATTGACTAGCTTCTCATCCATATATACTGTCGTCGGGGGCGCGATTTTGAACTCTTTGGGTTGCTGGAGACGGCTTAGGTGCTCAATCTGAGCTTTGAGATGGTTGTTTTCTTGGGTGAGAAGACTCCGGGTCTGTTTGAGTTTAGTCACCTCATTTTGCTTCCGTCCCAGACCTCTTGCCAACTCGAGATTCCATAGCTTCACACGTTCCGCCATTGGGATCCCTTCCCAAACTAAATATGTCGCTGCGATGTGATTCGCAATTTGTTGTTCCATTTTCTCCGCTGCTTTCTCTGCCTTGCGTATAGCCTCCCGCGCGTCTGGTTTGACCGGCACCAGAGATGGAGGGTAGGTCAGATCCTCGCTAACTGCCGTTGTCGCCGCAGTACAAGTAAGCTTCCATTTCTTGAACTCCTCTTTAAAGTAGTCACGTAGTGCCTCCAACTGGACAGGACCAGGGACTGTTATTGACCACGAGGTGGGCGTCGGATGTTGGGTAGAGGCGAATAGCGTGGGTGGCGCTTCCAGGCACTGTAATGTCAGTGCCGGAAAGTCCAATGCGAGAGGGTCGAAGTCGAAGGGCATTGAATGCATGTCAATTTGGTGCCTGTCAAAGAATGTTAGCAAAAACAAGGCTGTTTTGATTGTGACCAAAAAGTATAGCTTACTTTGCAGCCCTCCAAGAGCCCATGATCTCCCGCAGTGCAAGTTCGGCAGCCCTCTTGGTATCCTCAGCATCTTGGATCATGTGTCTTGCATCATGATGTTGTTTCAACCGGTGGCGGCTGGCAGATCGTTGATGGCGCTGTATTCCAGCATCAGATGCCCCAACATCTTGTATTCCAATGTCGTTGATGACGCCGGTAGCTTCCCATGGCGTGATGAATGGGTACCTCTTGTCAGCTGCCCCACCAACACCTTTGCCCTTGCCTTGTGATACCGGCGTGATGGATGCAGAGATGGACTCTACATCTCCAGAAATTGATCCTTGGCTCCTTCTCGACGCAGCTGTTGGTGTCCCGACTGAGACGGATGTGTCTCGTCGCCGAGTCCCGGGAGCCCCTGGGGTCCCGGCGGAAAATTTTGGACGGCGGCGTGTGATGTTGGACCGGTTCCTTCTGATTTCGTCGACATTGTGTATCCCATCTGGAGGCTTGGGGTTGTTCTCCTTAATAAACACGTCGAGATGGCGACCCAGAGAGGACGACGTGAAGGCCTGGTTACAATACGGACAAGTCTTGTCCTTCAGGGGCTTGGCTCCCGTACCAGTCTCGGCCGATTGGGTCGGTGCTTCGTCGGACATGGCGGACTTTGGTGATTTGGGTGTGGTCGGCGACCCCAAGAGACGGGTGGCTACTCGTACTCGCTCGGCGGAACGGTCACAGACGGTGGGGAGCAACGGGAGCTCTAGAGCAGCCTGGAGAAAGGCGGGCCGTGAAGATCCAAGGGGGACCCTGGGGTAAAGAACCCGGAAGCTTTCTTGGTTGACGTCTGTTGCCCCTTCGGCCGGATTGGTGCAGACTCAAAACACAGACGGGCGTTTGAAGAAAAGGGAAGGAAGTTATATAAACAGGAGTGTCGGGAAAAATAGACAACAGAGGAAATGGCGGGAGTATCGCAAACAGGTCTTGGGTGTTCGGGGTTTAAAAATGACGGATGGGGAATATTCCGCCTCCAATTGAGTGGTGGATGGATCGCCTCGTCTCGCCAGCGAGGAAGCCCAGACACATTTCTTTTTTGGACCCCCTTTCCCGGTTTATTAAGTAGCAGTTCTCTCAAGGGGTTTGGTTTGGTACTTAACGCGGCAGGGGGGGGGTCGACACCTCAGCAAAAGAGAGAGACAAAAGAGTGCTGGCTTGCAGGGCTCCAGTTCGACGTGCTGCAGGTTCCAGGACCGCGGCAGGCGGAAAGGAGCGATCTCAAATTTAAAGTTGCATGTTGCATGTCGTATCTGCACCGGTACCTATTATCCAGAGCCTGAGGCAGGCACAATGGTATAATGGCACCGTTCTCCCGATCAGCCAGAGTTCTCTGCTATTCTCAAAAATCAATTGAGCTGCCAGATGTCACCGACAAGGTCATTTCCCTCTCGGGACAAGCGCAGGCCCGGCAAACGTTGGCTGTTTGTTCCGCCGCCAGTGGCCGCTTGCTTGGCGCTGATCATCGGCTGGAACCGCAGGGGTGCCTAGCCGGGACCGGGGTTGTGCCTGTCCACGCTGTCAAGCTCGGGCAAGCTTCTGGAATTCCCCTGAGATCAACAAGAGGAAGCTTTCCGGTGACACTTCCGTGCTCCGTAGTGTAGAACCAGTGCCGGTGTGTGTTGACTGCCAGGTTATGTCCTGGAACTGTACCCGAGTAGCCAGCAGCTATCATGAAATCTTCCTTCAACCAACTGGAGGCCTTCGCCTCATATTTCATCACCCTATTACGACATGCCTGCCTGTCTCCCCAATTCTTTAATTTTGACCGTTGCAGATGACTCCACCTGACAGCATGGCACATGCTCGGAAGAACATCTCAACTCGACGCAACACGGATATTCGGTGCTGGCCCATGTCCTCGTACGTACCGTACGTACGGGGAGGAGGTCATTATGTCCGTCGCCGGTCAGTGTTCGTTTCCACAGCCACAATTCTGGATTGCTTAGGTACCTTATTATCTTGCTGGAGAAGCTATCTTGGTTTGCACTTGCCTTGCACGTCACTTTTCTTCAGCACGAGGGGAGCTGAGCCCCACAAAACGATTGGTCAATGCGTCAAGTCGCCAGGTCACGTGACCGCCCGGCATTTTGCTGTTGGCCAGCCAGCCCATTTTTTCCGCCGAGGCCATCGCCAGAGAGCTGCCCGCATGCATATCAACCACGGAACCACTGGCCTGCGCCGCGCTACCGTACTTGCGAATAGCCTCAAACTCATCCGAATAAAGACCGCTGTTTTTCGTCCGATTAAACTGCCACAATGCCGCCAGGTACGCTTTCATCCCAGCTGCAAGCCCCTCACCATCCATTCACGATCTCGCGGTTGGATTGCGCGTCGCGTCGCGTCATCGCAAACCGACTTCTTTCCGCCCACGTTTTAAACCGTATACGGCGTTTATTGTGGGATAGGTCCATAGCTAACATCCTTTAATGCAATAGCAATGAGCGATAGCGAGCCCTCGGATTCCGAGCACAGGGCCTCGGTTAGGCGCAGTGGCAAGAAAGCACAAAAACACTCGGAGCCCCTCGAAGAAGATTTCGACGAGCCTGAGGCTCAGAACGGCGACGTCGCCGAGGAAGATGAGGAGGACGAGGAGGATGACGGAGAGGAGGAAGCAGAAGTGTAAGCACACCCAGGACCCAGCAAAGGAAGATCGTAGAATACGCTGTCGCTGACAAGGCGCATAGTTATGTCGTTGAGAAGATTCTCTCTCACATGATCGGCAAGGTTGGTTGAGCACGCCCGATATCATTTCAGCCTTGGAACTGACGGCCCATCCAGGACGGAGAACCACTTTTTGAGGTCAAATGGGAGGGCTACGAAAAGAAGGCGGACCGCACGTGGGAGCCAGAAGACAACTTGTTGTAAGATGTTCTGCCATGTCCTATGAAATGGCAGCAGACGGTTAACGAGCTCCGGCAGGGTAAATGCTTCCGAAATCTTGAACGAGTATCTTAAGAGCGTTGGTGGCAGAGAAGCTCTTCTCAACGAAACCCAAACGGCCCTCAAGAGCAAGAAGCGTGGCCGTAAAGACTCTTCGACACCGCAATCGTCTACTACCAGCAAACGCTCCAAGAGAAATAGCAGCCATCCGCTTGATTCCGAGCCCCCAGCCAGCGCAAAGCAAACGGCTTGGAAACCACCAGCAGGAAGCTGGGAAGACCACATTGCGCAACTTGACGCTTGTGAAGATGAGGAGACCCATAAGTTGATGGTTTACTTGACCTGGAAAAACGGGCATAAAACTCAGCATGAAACTAGTGTTATCTACTCGAGGTGCCCCCAAAAGGTATGTTTTGCTACCCACACAGCTTCATGCAAGCTGAAATTGACATTGGTTGTCTAGATGTTGCAATTTTATGAACGCCATGTGCGCATTATCAAGAAGGAAGAAACCCCAGTGGACTCACCCCCTGCCAGCTCTTGAGCTTCGTCCTTTCCTGATATCCGCCACACGAATGTTGTAACAGCACTTTGTCAAATCTTTCTATTCCCTTTTTTCATTGGCTCTAACAGGTTGGGGTAGGCGTTTAAGGGTTTTTTTTTAGTAGGAGAATGGCGCAGATGACTGCCTGGAGGCATGCTTTGCTTGGTTGGGCATAGGATCGGAGCCCGCCATTTGGCTGTTCAGTACTTTCGAGATATCGATCAATGTCGCATGTTTAGAATTACAGGTTGCTATCGTTCTACCTAATTACTTGCTTTGCAGCATCCAGCTAGTCCGACATATGGGAGAAAGAGCATCTTGATCAATACACAATGAGCAGTCGAATTATGTTGCCATTCGTCCGGTGTTTACTTGGTGCAATCTCAACCCCTTTTTGACCCTTAACCGTTTCTTGCTCGGGCTTATATAATCATCGAATCAACCAGCCGGAGAATCGCCACCAGCTACACCGTGGAGGGCGGGGTGCACGAATCGCTGTTTTAACCCAGGCTCTTTGTTACCTACCCACGCTACCCCGAGCCCAGAAAAGAGCCGCATCACCGCTGATCTATTGATTTATCCCCGTCTGTGTCCCACATCACCCTTACTCCTTTTTTTCGGCCCTTTTTAACCCCATCATTTTTAATCCAACCCCTTTTTTCTCACTACAACACAGGTTATATCTATCGCCATGCCAACCCGCGGTCCAGTCCCCGTCAACCTCTGCACCTCCACCCAAGCGGAAACCCTCAAAGTAGGTCCGCTGACGATCAAGGTTCTTGAAGACGGGACGAACACGCAGGACCGGGTGTCGAGCGTTACTATTCTTTTGCCTGGCGGTGCGTGCGGCCCGCCGATGCACTGGCACCGGTTCCATGACGAGCTTTTTTTTGTGACGAAGGGGACGATTGTGTTCAGCACGCCCGAGGGGGAGCAGGAGGCGAGGGTGGGGGATTTGATGACGGTGCCGCCGGGGGCGGTGCATACGTTTAGGAACGGGAGCGGGGAGGAGGAGGCCGAGTGTTATATGACGGCCACGCCGGGGCATTATGTTGATTGTGAGTATTTCCTGGTGAGGGGGCTTGGGAAGGCATGTCGTGGACAAAGAAATGGGTGCTAATGAGAGTGGTTAGATTTTAGGATGCTAGCCAAGGCTACGGAGGAGGGGAAGATGCTGGGTAAGGAGGAGGTTGGGCATTTGGTAGGTTTCTCTTGTTTTTGGGACATCTATTGGTGTAAACGTGGGCTTCGGCTGATGTGCTGGTGATTACCTATCTTAGATGTCGCTTTTTGGGACGTTTCCGCCTGAGGTTGATAGTGAGCCTTGAGGGATGGGCTGCTTCTCGAGATGAAATAGAGTATACCTACCTTACCTAACTACCTCAGCAGGGTGTGAAAAACTGAAGGGATAGTTTCAGTTGTGTGGACAATCAATCATATTTACACCGGGCCATGCCCGCGTCGACTACCCGTCATGGCTTTCAAGACTATAAAGTTTAAAAGGACATCTTCAGTGGCAGTGCTGCAAGTTGGGGGCGAAGTTAGGTACCTCAGGTAACCGGCGTTCATCTTGAGCTCATTATGCTAGTGGGATAGTCGAAGAAAATAAGCACTTGCCTTTAAACCATAGACGACTGCACTTGAGAAGAGGCACAACTGTGATTGCAGCAGGAGTACCTAGGCTACAGCATAACATTAAAATGAGGTCCGGGCCTTTTAACCCTTTTTCTTACGCCGTGGTTGGTTCGCGGTCATCGTCTGGCCAATGCCAAGCATGGTCGCTGTTGCGCCGACCTACAACATTCAGCCTACATCATTATGTCAATAGTTTTGGGCTTACTCAGTGCCCCTTATGACATTGTAAGTGCCTGAATCACATGCTAAAGGAATTCCTGAGAATCTATCCCAACATCATGATAATGTCGATTTTGAGCATGGAGTCATCAGTGTCTCAACTTGCTGCGAATGACAAGCCAGCATGGTTCGCCTGGCTGAGAAAAGACAGAATCTAGCACAGGTTCCATTAGCATGCTGGCCAGGCTGCGGTACCAAGATTACCTATCTTAGATGTCAATACGCTCACTTTGCTGACTGATAGATAGAAAACGCCCGCATCGAAGCTTCCGAGGCCGGCGAATCTCCAGAACTCTGCAGGCCAGGCTCGGCATTTCAGACCACATATTCGGACTGCAAAGCATGTGTCGACACGAACGCTCCTTCTGACCAGGGAGCCAAAGAGCAGCTGGATGCCGTATTCGGAAGATACATAGCGTACTGCAACAGGGATTCAGTGGTAGACACCTCACCTGCACCAGTCATCTCCACCACACAGCCGGCACCTAGAACGACGTCGACAGAGCAGACGACTAGGTTCACGTTCATCCAACGCCAGACGTCGACGCCTTCGCCCGCACACAAAGTTACTGAGTCCACTAGCAATAGTGGAGCGTCTTCGGCTTCGACATCATCCTTGGCCCCAAAGACAGAAACCACGTCCCTCGCGGAGTCAACATCCGTCCCTACCTTAAAGACATTCATGAATTCCTCCATTACAACCTCACTGGCGACCGGCAACACATCCCCTACCTCCCCCAGCAGCACTGACACGACCAGTATCACACCACCTCCCCAACCCAGCTCCGAACCTCCTCCAACCACCCCAAGCCCAACTCCAACACTCGTTGTAGGTGGGATCCTTTCCTCCCTCTTCTTCCTAGTCATTGTCGCCCTAGCAGTGTACTTTTACCGGCGTCGCCATCGTCCACGCCGAAAGTCGAGAGGGATCTCTCAACAACAAAAGGAAGAGGTGAAGGAGATAGAATCACAAAACGGCGACATAGCAGAAATAGACCTACCGCCACAAGAACTCGACGGAAGACCAGCCCCTCGGGCCGAGATGGGTGTCGACGGGGGATACATCGAGTTGGACATTAGTACGGG
Source organism: Triangularia verruculosa (assembly GCA_033296885.1). Taxonomy (NCBI): domain Eukaryota; kingdom Fungi; phylum Ascomycota; class Sordariomycetes; order Sordariales; family Podosporaceae; genus Triangularia; species Triangularia verruculosa. The sequence continues at coordinate 140,932 of MU863911.1, read as the reverse complement.
GTGCTGTGAGCTGGAGGTGAGATGCCATGACTCGAGCGGTGATGGGGTTGTCGTGGCTGGGGTAGAGAGACATGAGGGTTTAGATTAGTGCTACTTGGAGCTCGAGTAAAATGGCATTAATACTAAGATCACTTCGCCAAAAATGCAGGACGTGACGGTGATGTCGAATAAGACGATGTGAGCCAGCGTAAAAGACCAGTGTTGGTTGGGGCGGCTTATGGCAAAGGTGAAAAGGGGTAATGGTGAAAAGGGATAATGATGAAAAGGGGTAATGGGGAAAAGAGGTAAAGGGTAATGGGGTAATGGGAAATATACGGGGGATCATATATTTTGCGAAAGGTGTCAGTGACGAAGCGTTTCCTTCTGCATCAGGCTCCCTCCGACTCTGCAACGGCATTGAGTTGAGATGGTGAAGTGCAAAGAAGCTCAAGAACCGGCGGAGAAGCTTGGGCCTCTGTTCGGGGGAAAGTGGGTCCAGGGTCTTCCGTGGCCGAAAGTAATGGGATGGATTTCTGGCAAAAAAGGACTATAGTGGAGTGATAAAAGTCTCGCTCCCCACTTTAAAAACCGCGCTATATATACATCGCGTCTATTTTCCCGGATACTACCCTACTATTTTTAATAATTATAGATACCTCTAATATACGCCTTTATACGCCTAATACAGAGTAGTCTCTTTATTTGAAGACGAAGATTATAATAAATTATAATTTTAAATTCTTTTGTAAAGCTTTATTTATTAAAGAAAAGGTACTACCTTTGTTAATGTATAATATCGTTAAACGGTATTAAACCTTAATTTTCAAGGCTTTAAAACTATACTTAAGACGTTTATAAGTATTTATTAAACGTAATTTATATTATATATTTTAATTAATAATTTAAAACCCTTTTATTTTTACCTATTAATTAAAATTAAAAGCTAGTTTTAAGTATTATTTACGTATAATTATTAAAGAATTTAAGAAATAAAGTATTTTTTATTAAACTGCTTTAAAATAATTAAAGTTTACGGAAAAATATGTTTTTTTAAAGTTTAAATTTACTATAAAATATATAAATAAATCTACTATATAATAGAAAAGGTAATCGTTTTTAATGAAAATACTATAGTTTATAATAAGGGAAGTGTTTAAAGTTAAGTTTTTTACCGTAAAATAAAAATTATATTTTTTAATTTTTACTACTATATTAATTATATAAAGTGAAAGTTTATGTCCTAAAAATATTTAATTAAAGGCTAAATTTATAAAGTATTTATAAATATTTTAAAGTACCTTTACTTTTAATATTTAAACTTTTTTAATTCCTATAATAAAAGACTTTAATTTACTAAAGGGGGAAGTTAATAATAAAAAGGTATTAATTTATTTAAAAGAAAAATTTATTTATAATTTATAAGCCGAATAATATTTTTATTTAAGATAATACTAATATTTATATATACTGGTTAATTTAAAATTAACTTTAATTATAAATTTGGGAAAATAGGATTACAATATTAAATTAATTACTGTATTTTTTTAATTTTAATTTTATTAAAAATATATAAAAATTATTAAAAGAGAGGATAATAGTGCGATATTTTAAATTAATAATTATATTTAAGAATAAGGAGAGTTATTTAGCCTTAATATAAGTAGTAGTAAAAGTATAGGAAGATTTTGAGGTAAAGGTATTAAATAAGTTAGTTTTATCGATAGATCAGAGGTTAGATATAGTGATTAAAGTAGGGGGTTAGTATATTAAACTAGTCACTCCGCGTTACTCTGAAGGAAAGTCTTTAAAGCTTCTAATATATCTAAAAGAAACGAAGTTCTAAAAAAGAAAGGTTCTTTAATAATGCTATATCCGGCGTTAATTTTCTTTACAGCTTAGTATCGTCGGTCAAAGTTATACTATATAATATTACGTACCTATTATATAATATTATATATCTATTATATATATACGGTCTTTAATTGTCGAACTTAATAATATATATAATATAACGATATAATTTAAACCTTTTAAACGCCTCCTTTACTATATTACTTATTACGGCGCCGATAACTTCTTTATTATAAAGGTTCGCCGACCGGTAAGTAACGTTATAACGTTATAACTTTTATATTAATAAAGATAAAAAAACTGTCTTTATTATTTTTCTACTTTTAATTTTCTCTTATTATCTTATACTTTGATTAAAATATTTAACTTATATTAGAAACTTTACTAAAGTAAATTACTTTAATTAATACTTTCGATAAATATAATTAATGTATTAAATATATATAATTAATTAATTTATTAATAATTATAATAAAGAAGCGATATATATACTTCGCTTTTTTTATTAATAACCAGAAGGAGCTCGACTTTTAATCCTTTAAAATATTATTTATTTTTAAAATACTTAATAAATGAAAGAAAATAAGATCTTTTAGTATATTATTTTAATAAATTTTAAAAAACTTAATTAAAATTAATTTGAGTTTTTTTATTACTTTTATTAAGCATATATAGATTTTATATTAAACGCCGATAATTATATTAATAGTAATAATGTATAGAAGGAGGTTTATTATGAGAGGGAGAAAGTTATTGAGTAGATATAGTATGTAAAGTATTTAGCGGAAATTATCGTTAGAGATATTTATTAGGAATGGCTAGCTTAGTATAATATTAAATGGCTGTGAAGAGATTTTATAATAATTGTAAAATATTATATTGATATGATACTTATTACTTTCTATATAAACCAACTTATATAACCTATCTATAATATCTATAATCTAATACTTTAATTAAATTATAAATATAAATATCTTTAATTAACCAATTTATTACTTATATATATTTAAATTACTATAATTGTTAAACAAGTTCAAAACAGAATTTATACTCCGTTTAAAAATAATAAAAATAATAAAAATATCCGTAACTTTAAAAAATTATTAAACTTTAAAAGAATTTATATAATAAAACTTAATATAAAAGTTGAAGTTTAAAAATAATTAATTATTACCTTAAATTAATAATTAATTATTACCTTAAATTAATAATAAATTATTATATAATCCTAAAAAAAAATTATTTATTAAAATTAAACCTAATACTTTACTTTATACAAACTTTTAAATAATTAAAACAGTATATTCCCCCGAAACTATAGTAAGCCCGCTATTATTACTATAAAAACTCCTAAAATATTTAAACCTTTATTAACGGACTTTACTTATAATAAAAGCTTAATTATATACCGTTAAAAGTACTTTTAAATACTCTTAAATTTTCAATAACTATATATATTAATAAATTAATTTCCTTTCTTTATAACTACGGAAAATAAATTATTAATATATTATTTAAACTTTAATTAATAAAATTAAAGATAGAGATTTACGTAGATTCTATAATAGATTATATATACAGTATAGACTTATTTTTACCTATATTTTATAAGTTTTTAAGTATTAAAAAACTCTATCATTATTTAAAGCCACAGTTATAAAGCTTTTTTCTAGATATAGTTAGTTACCTATCAATAGGAATAATTCGTGCCTGTCCCTAGCCAGGCCCATATAGCTCGGCATATGGCATGTAGCTCAGCATGTAGCTTGTAGGGCAGGTGGCCTGTGCGGGCACCCTGGGCTAATGGAAAATAAGTCTTCAATAAGACCTCCCACTGGCCAATCAGCAATTGGGAGCCGTGCCGAGCCAAGATAAACCTATTACAGTATAATAAGCGAGAAATCTCCGTCTGCTTTTCTTTTCTCCACTTTTCCCTCCTTTTGCCTCAGCTCCACCTAAAATGGAAAGTCTTCTAGCTTCTCTTCTTTCAGCCTTATAAGTAAGGCAGAAAAGAAAAGGGAAGCTTTGAAGACCATATTAATTAGTATTACTTTGTAGGGCTTTTTTTAGGCTTTAAATTAATTTAATTTAGTATGAGATTACTATTAAAATAAAGATAAAACGTATAAGTGAATAAAGTAGGTTAAGATGTGGGATGTGGGGAAAAAGTGGGGAGAGCGAGACTTTTGTTAAGCCACTGTAAGATAGTGTATCAGTTTCGATATCCCACTAACTTGAGACATTCTCAAGGTCCTCATAGGCTGAGACCATGAGTTTGCAGTAAAGTGTGGGGACAGCGTCAGAGGAACGACGTCAACGTAATGCGGGGCACCCACACAGCCTGCCACCGAAAGCGTGTTCACCTCCAAGCTCCCACCACCCACTCATCTTACCTAACACGATCACTCAGAAACGTGGGCAACATCTTTTTACTTTTGATACACGCCGTTTAATGCCTCGTGGTCTCCCTCATAAACCCCTTTTCTCACTCATACTGCTTACCTCACTCCTCATCCTAATCCTGGCGGCCTTCATCCCCTCCATCCTCCCCCGCGTCGGCCTCATTCTCGGCCATCTCACCCGGCCCCTATCCAGCTCCTCCACAACCACCCCCAACATCGCCAAAATGACTTCCCTCTACGCCAAAGAGCTCGAAATCGCCCAGCTCGCCGTCCAGCGCGCCTCCATCCTCACCAAGCGCGTCTTCCACGAAAAGGCCAAGGGAACCGTATCCAAAGACGACGCCTCCCCAGTTACCATCGGTGATTTTGGTGCTCAAGCTCTGATCATCTCTGCTTTGAAGCACAACTTCCCCCATGACGAGGTAGTCGCCGAGGAGGAAGCCGCCGAGCTCCGCACCAACGCTGCCCTCCGCGATCAAATCTGGGATCTTGTCCGCACCACTCAGCTGGATGACGTCGCCGCCGAGGGGCTTCTAGGCGGTTCAATCAAGGATGCCGAGGCAATGCTGGATATCATCGACAAGGGCAACAGCAAGGGAGGCAGAGTAGGCCGGATCTGGACTATTGATCCCATCGACGGCACCAAGGGCTTCTTGAGAGGGGGCCAGTACGCAGTTTGCCTTGCCCTGCTGGAGGACGGAGATGTAAAAGTGGGAGCGATTGGATGCCCCAACTTGCCGGTAGATGACTCGGCGCCGTTGACGGCCGATATCGGGGCCAACGCCACCGATGATGAAGGGCGGGGTGTGCTTTTCTCTGCTGTGATCGGCCAGGGAGCCACCAGCAGACCTCTCAAGACTGGCTCTTTGGCTGAGGGGAAGAGTATCTCCATGAAGCCTCTGACTGATATGTCTAACGCGAGCTTTTGCGAGAGTGTTGAGGCTGGCCACTCGAACCAGTCCGAGTCTGCGCAAATTGCGCAGAAGCTGGGGATCACCAAGCCGAGTGTGAGAATGGACTCGCAGGCCAAGTACGGCTCTATCGCGAGAGGAGCGGGCGATATCTACCTCCGTCTGCCAACTTCCAAGACTTACCAAGAAAAGATCTGGGATCACGCTGCTGGTGACCTCATTGTGAGGGAAGCTGGCGGCCAGGTCACAGATACCAAGGGCAACCGTCTGGACTTTGGCGTTGGAAGGACGTTGGCCACCAACAGCGGTGTGATTGCTGCGCCAAAGGCTGTTCACAGCCAAGTCCTGAGCGTCGTCCAGGAGGTCCTGGGTGTAAAATAAATCATGCGAGAAAACCAGAACCAACAAAAAAGCAGATGCCTGAATAATGTACAAGTTTTTATGGCACAGATACAGGCCAGATCATACAACTCACCATACATCCAATGGTGAATACTACTGCTAGATGTACACAGATGCCCCCTTCTCCCAGACGGCGCATCGTTTATTTGATCTTCTTGGCCTTGAGCTTGATGGTCTCGTCGTTGACGAAAATACCCTTTCCCTTGTACGGCTCCGGCACTCTCCACTTCCTGACCTTGGCGGCAAAGGACATGATCTGCTCCTTGTCGATGCCCTCAAGAAGGACACGAGTTGGTTGGGGCGCACTGGCCTTCATGCCGAGAGGCAGGCCCATTTCGACGGGGTGAGAGAAACCGAGCTTGAGGCATACGAACTGCTGGCCTGGGTACTCTTCGACAGCGGGACGTAACTCGACCGTGGCTCTGTAACCGATACCGACGAGGCGAAGGACGGCGGTGTGCCCTTCTGATACGCCCATGATGTAGTTATTGAGGTAGGACCAAGTTGTGCCTGTAGTTTGCCCCAACGTCAGCTTTCCGTAGCCATGAGAGCGAGTTGGTAGTGATTCGTACCCCACATCTCCATTTGCTTCTTCTGCGCCTTGTCTTCTACGGTCAAGACAGCTTTCCTGCCCTCGGTGTCATGGTCAATTTTGACAAACGAGGGGATGTCAAGCTCCAGTTTCCCTGTTTTAATCCTCCAAAGTCAGCCCCTCAACCTTCGCCCCGTATCTGCTCTCCAAACAGCCGGTATATCTCACCCAAAGGCCCCTTAACAACCACCTTTCTCTTCTTGTTCTGCAAGTACGTAGTCACATCCTTCTTGACAAACAGATCCCCCACTTCCAGCTCGACTCCGGGTGGTATGGAAATAGCATTCCTCCCCAACTTTGACGGCCGGTTCGCTGTGGCGGAGAATGTTCGTCTTGGTGTTGGTTGGAGGGCTGGTACGAGGAAACTGGGGAGGATTGTGGCTGTCGAGGAGGAGGAGCACGAGGCTAGCGCTCGTCTGGAGGTGTTTGAGGCGAGCATTTTGAACAGGTGAGCAACTGAACCGGTTAGAGCGGGTCCGAATTGAGTGGGCGGGAAGAAGGAGGGAAATGCGCGCGCAAAGTGTCGCGGAGCTCGGGGGCTGGAGCTGGGGTCGTCGGGGTGGGCTGCCGGCGCTGGAGATGGAAATCGCTTTTGATAAAAAGATTGGAGCACGGGCCGGGTCGCTGGGAAGTGGTGTGGGGCGGCCAGGTACGGCTGAGTCAGCTTTTGGTAGGCAGGGGGTTAAAGGCGACGACAGCTCAACACCACGAGGACTTGTAAAGGATATTCTGCTTCATGAGAAAGCAAATTTTCTGACATAAATATAAATATTGCCGCTATTAACCTCTTTTGTATCATGTTACTCCCCTTTAGCTATGTGGTGACCTCCCCGTGAGTTTGACAGCACTATTCCTTCCTCCCTTAGGACACAAGATGACCTGCTGAATGACCAGCACTGCTTCATTTGCACCTTGAGCTATAAAAGAGTTTCCTTTGGCAGCTTACACATTCAATTTGTAGATCATGTTATCTATATTGGGCCGATTTAACATCGATTTGTCCTACAATATATCTCCACCTGATGCCATCCAGTGGCGAGTACTTGTCAGGGACGATGGGATGGGCATATGAGTGCCATCCATAATATGCAAGACCACATTATAACCGAGAAGAGCACCAACGTCTAGGTGGAATAAATCCAGCCCAATGCTTGGATAATATCAGCTCGCTGCTGGGAAGTTGTATCGCACAGGACGGGAGCAATGTTCACATAATCCGCACACACAATCGGTAGCACTTGCTCTCTAAAGAATCGTGTACTTTCCAATTGATCCAATATTTGCCTGATATGGATTACGAATATTACATCATTGGCACTGGTGCAGGAACGAGAGCAACTGACAGATTCTGCCGCTTCCACTTCCCTCGCACCTTCCACTCTTCACCCTCAAATCTCGGAATTTCGCCCATGACCTGATTCTTCGACTTAGGTAGGTTGGCGGCCATCGTCTCTTCAACTTCCCCTCAACTACAACCCACCAATTTGACCGCTGAATATTCTTGTGCGCATCGCTCAACGCTTTCGATACCATGATGAACATGCGGGCCGCCCTGGCCATATTCGCGGTGCTGCTTCCTTGGGTCAATGGATTTGGTTGGAGAGGCGACAGAAGACCAACGGCGCGTAAGTTGGAGATATTCTTTAGAAATGGTTGTAGGGATGGGATTACTAAGAATGCCACAGCGGCGGTAGATACGATCGACAAGTCCTCTGGGCTTTCGCGACGGCAGCCGAAACTCCCAGACATTTACACCAAGGCCTTGACCGAGCTTCGAGAGATGGAGTCGGAACCATTATGCCATCGGGTGGCAGCTCGACTACTGGTCAACAATTGCCAATTGGTGGATGGGAAGGACGAGGCGACAATTCTGACCGATAGCGGTCGACAAGTACGAGACTTTGTGGACTCCTACGCAGCTAGCTTGGCGATATGTGATCTTGAGAGGGGCAGCTTCAAGATACCGAACGAATGCGCCAAGTTTCGCGAGCCATCATTAACTCAGATTGCTATGCGGAGCGATCCTCAGCTTCATGTCACACCTTCGGAGATTGGACTATGTCTATCAGCGCTAGCAGCATCAGACGCCGCTTGGAGTACGTGGGTGAGCTATCGTCACAAGGCGCTGAGGTTCTGCGAGGCTGCCAGGGTAGATCATGAAAAGGGTAAGAAAATCCGGAGAAGAAGTTGATAGAGGGGAGTAAGCTAACATTGGCAGGCCAAAACATCTTGCTGTACCAGCGCCTCACACAGGTCATTGCCAAGCTCACCGACGGCGTCGAAGCCGAGCTACAAAGACGAATGAACGAACTCGATAACCGCGCTCGGCAGTCAATGGAGAGCCTGGACAGGCTCACACCCAAAGTTGATGAGCTGAGGGAGGGCCTGTCAAAACTTGAGAGTTACCTGTCGGGCGATCTTGACTTTGCGATGCGCAAGTCCACCGAGTCCATGCAAGACAGTCTGGAAAATGCGGAAGGCCTTCAGCAACTACTGAGTGTTCTCTTCGCAAACGTCCTCGAAGGCAGCTCTCGGGTTGCTCATGCACATGAGACCTCTCTACAGCATGCTACCAACAGGGTCAATGCCGATATGGGTGCCCTGATAGACATTGTTTCGACAGCAGTGGCCTCCTCTGCCTCGTTGAGCCAGCAAATAGTAAGAGTGCTCTGTCTATCAATCCTCTGCTGAGATACTGACCTGTATAGCAATTTCAAAACCAACAAGCTGTTGCACTAGCCCAACGTCAAGATGCCCTCGAACAAGGAGTTGATCGTATACTTGCTGCAACCGAAAAGCTTTCTGACAAGGTTGAAGAGCACACAGCAAGCCTCAAACAAGCAAGCAACATCACCAATGAAATCTTAGACGCATTGGAAGAAACTGCTGCTGCTGCCTTGACTGTCAACGAATCACTTTTCAAGACGGCAACGACAAGAAGCTGGTGGCCTTTCGTGGTTTGTCCAGCTGCCTCGCTGGTACTGGGATCATACGGACTACCACCTTCAATGCTGCGAAACTTCGGGCTTCTAGCCCTGGGCGAGGCTATCGGCTTTCTTGTCTCCGCGTATGGCGACTTGACGACACAATTCTCCATCACCTCTGATGCCGTTGAGGGGATCATCACAGACCTCGATCTGAACTTTACGGAACCAGAAACAGATTCCGAGACCACAGCCACAACCACCGAGGCATCCTCACTCTAATGCTCACGATGCACATGATACGTTTCATCATTTCTATCAGTTTTTTTTGGGAGTCATCGCGACCGCGGTGGATCAATGATTTTCACGATTGGGAGGAAGATATGGAGACGTCAAACGATTTGGAGGCTTTGATGAGACAGCCGGTTACACACTTTCGCTTCTTTCACGTAGATATGAGGAAAGATGATGCTGAGGATGAATGCAGATGGCTCACGAATACATATCTAGTTACATGGAAGCGTGTTTTTTTGAGTGTCCTTGTGACTGCTGAACTTTGATTTCTTTATATACTGTTGATCTCCTATCCTTTCATAGATTTTGCCATATTCATTCCGACTTTTGCGTATCCAATTTTGGATCTCCATAGATCTACATCAAATATACACCCGATATTTTACACGAGACCCAGCTCCATTTTCCAGGAAAGCTTGGATCTCAATCTCTCTCCCTGTCTGTCTAATCATACCAAATAGCATTCATCCCGAACCCGGGCTCAGGAATCTGCACCCTCGCCACACGGTGCAGGTACTCGTCCTGCCACCTGTACATCTCGAGCCAACCCTCCTGGTCATCCGTGATGGCAACCCACTCGTCGCTAAAGTCGCAGGGGCTGACGGCGTTGGAGTGGCCGCCGCTGGTGGGGGTGGGGTTGAGGGCGAGCTGCTTCTCGATGGAGCCGCAGTCGCGGAGCTTGAAGGCGGACCAGTAGCCCTGGAGCTCGAACTTGTTGGCGCGGGATGAGGCGTACATGTACTTTCCGGAGAAGGTCAGGGCGACGACGTCGGCGCGGTAGAGGCCCTTGCCCGTCTCCTTGTCGATCTGGGGGATCCCGGGGGGGATCAAGGGGAAGGAGTGGTGGGTGTAGACGGGGAGGTGGGTTTGGGGGTCGATGACGTATTCGCAGAGGCGGTTGCCGGCTTCCATGAGGGCGTAGAGGTAGTTGCCGCTGGGATGCTGGGAGGGTTGAAGATGGTTTGTTAGGATATAATATGGACTTTTGTGTGGAAAAGGAGACATACCATGGCTACCCAGCGGGGGTGGTCACCCGCGTCGGGGGCATCGACGCTGCCGACGAGCTCGACCTCGCCGGAGGGGAGCTTGCGGTGAGTCCAGAGCTTATTGGCGGTCAAGTCGGCCGAGTACAGGTAGGTCTCGGTCGGGTCGAAGACCATGCCGTGGATGCCGGTGTTTTCTTGGTAGGGGTAGTTTTGGACGTTGTCCTTCAGGGCGCCAGTGTCGGTGACGTTGAAGACGTTGCCGTAGCCGGCGTGCTTGTAAAAGGGGTTGCAATAGACATTGTAAGGGGCCTGCTTGGCGGCCAGCAGGAAGATGGCGCGGGTGTTGGTGTCTGCGTCGTTGGCACGGGCTGAAATGGGGGGGAGAAAAGTGTTAGTGATGAAGTTTTGAGATTCCATTCGGGGTCGGAAATACATACGATCACCACCCATGGGGTGGGATGCCTCGTGGACGATCTCAGTCGGGCTCTTGACGGCGAAGCTGGACCATTTCTTCATGGCAGCGCCATAGAGGTTCTTCTTAGCATGCTGTTTTCATGGTGAGCTTGTGTGTTTCAATCAACGTTGAAAAATTACTGGTCAATTCGTACGTCAAAAGTCATCCATGAGATTGGCTCATCGTGAGGAATCTCGGTGCGCTTGATGAGCTTCAAAGTCAAAGCCTCATCGTCAAACTGAACGGTGAAGATGGCTCCTGGAGGGGTCCAGGTGCCGCACATCAAGTGGTGGAGGGGCATGGCTGAAAATGACGTCGGCTACCGATGCCGGGACTTTTTTTTCCTGAGCAATTGGAAGCTTTGGAGAAACAAAACAGACTTGAGAGTGAAACCACGAAAGGGAGGTTTCAAACCGACGATGTAATGTCCCAATCGTACGATGACGGAATACTTCGCTCAGAAGACTAGTCTTATTTTCGTAATTAATCTGGGCTTAAAATGTTTTGACCTTGAACTTTTTCCCAGCTCCTCGACTGCTTGCCGGGCCCCTCCATGATGAGCGAATGCCCGTGTGCAGGACAATTGTTTTACCCCTCGTTGCTGGGCGTCGCCCCCAAGCTCGGGATTTAGCGATGTGGGGATGGCCAAAACGGCAGGGGTCGGATGCCGCTACCGGGAGATGGTTGGACGGCTGGCCGTTTGCCCATGCCCGCCCGGGTTTTCAATTGTTTCTAGCAGAGAGGACGACATGATGGAACTCTGTCCGCCGTTGCGGTGTGCTTTCACCATTGTCTGCAGCTCAATGTTGGAGCACACAGCGGCACACGGGCAGTATGCTACACAGGTCGAAGACCCTGATCCGAGACAACCTTGTTTCCCCAACTTGTACCCCCGAAACCCCCAGATTTTCCGAATTGGGCTCCATCCAGGGGAGCACGATATCTTGTCAGCCGGAGCACTCGGATGAAGGCTCATCCTGGCGCTTTTCGAGGCACATGTGCCAGCTCACAGGCACGCTACCCCGTAGCTCACGCCATGTCTTCACTTTCGGGTGAGGCGAATCTGCGACGTTGAGGGTCTATTGAGTTCTCGGGCTGGACCATGAGCGCGACTCATTCACGGTTCCATGTCGCCCCAGACCGGCCCCCAGAAAGCCGCGATGCCAAGCCCTCCGCCGCCAGCCTGACTGGCAAGCCTTGCCATGTGCCGGGATGCTCTGGGGTTTTCTGGGCGGACCGGGGGTGGGTTCGGTGGGATATGGCCCATGTTCCTGGCGCTGCCGTGGCGCTTGTCGGATCTTCGTGGGAGAAGCGACAGCGGGACAACCGCGGGACAACCTTAGTCCTCCTTCACCCCACTCCCGAATTGGGGGACTTGGAGATGCTGAAGCTGCCGCGACGGCTGTCCGATCATTCGCGGCGGGGAAAATGACACCGCAAGGGGGCTTCACATCCTATCACATTGCCTGGATATGCAATATGGCAATGGATGCTTGACATTGAGGCGAGATTCCCCCAGATCCCATCTATATTAACCTCATCCCGCTGCTCAGTCTCTGCCACTTTCCTTTCTCATCATCCTCATCACATCCACACATCTCATCCTCAGATCTTCACTCGATCTATAAAAAGCAACACTTTTCAACCCTCTCTTCCAACAAACCAACCACAACCTTCACAATGGCCTCCGACAAGCCCGCTCATCGTTTCGACCCCGACTTCACCAAGAATGTCGTCGAGGGCATGGGTCCCGCCACCACCCCCCGCAACCGCGAGGTTCTTGGTGCTCTGATCCGCCATATCCACGACTTCGCTCGTGAGGTCGAGCTCACCGTCGACGAGTGGATGGAGGGTGTCAAGTTCGTCAACGCCCTTGGCGAGATCTACTTCACCTCCAACAAGACCCGCAACGAGACCCACCGCATCTGCGATGTCCTCGGCCTCGAGTCCCTCGTCGATGAGATCGCCCACAAGATCATCTCTGAGGGCGAGCTCGACCCCACCTCCTCCTCCATTCTCGGTCCCTTCTGGTCCCCCAACGCTCCCTTCCGTGACCTCGGTGGCGAGATCTTCCAGGACGGCGTTCCCCCCAACGGCCGTGTCACCAAGATGCACGGTGTGATCCGCGACATCATCACCGGCAAGCCCATCCCCGGCGCCGTCTTCGACATCTGGCAAGCCTCCGCCAACGGAAAGTACGACTTCCAGGACCCCGAGAACCAGTCCCCCAACAACCTCCGTGGCAAGTTCCGCGCCAACGAGAAGGGCGAGTACTGGTTCTACTGCCTCCACCCCACCGCCTACTCCCTCCCCCGCGACGGCCCCTCGTGGCAGCTCCTCACCCTCATGGACCGCCACCCCATGCGCCCTGCCCACATCCACATCATGGTCACCCACCCCGAGTACCAGGGCTGCACCACCCAGCTCTACCCCAAGGACGACCCCTGGGTCAAGTCCGACACCGTCTTCGCCGTCAAGGACGACCTCATTGTCGACTTCCAGCCCATCAAGGAGAAGGACCCCAAGGCCGTCCTCGAGCTCGAGTACAACGTCAACCTTGCTCCCAAGGGCTACAAGGGCAAGATCTAAGTCGCTGGTCGCCGCCCTCTGTTTGCTGATGAGATGATAAGATGAGATGAGAACAACATTCACCTGTACATAGTTTCCTTTTTTTCACACATGTCACATTGTATAGTTATACCCTGTATCTTGGGCCATGCCGGGCCAGCCGATGAGGCAAATGGCGTAAAAAGGGAGGACATGCATACGGTTATCGTTTTGGTGTAGATAGCCAGCTTTTCTTTGGTCAATTGAAAGAAATGAACAAACAAACAAACCTGTGCTTCTTTTTTGCTGTGAATGATGTGAATAATGAATTTCTCGTCCCATTTTCCTGCTCTTGTATTTGAGAGTTTCTCAAGGTGAGCAATTCTTACCACTCACTTGACGCTTGTTGAGCAATGTAATGTCGGAGAGATAGCTTGCAAAGTTCACCTGTCCACTTGTCCTGTTGGAAGTGGACCCGACCACTCTCTTATACCTACGTCAACCTGACGTGATGTGGGTGCCCTGACCACTCCCACCCATGTACCTAATCTGACCACTCCGAGCTGACCACTCTCAAAAAGCTGACCTGACCACTGCAAAAAGGAATCACGACTTGCTAATAGTTTATATCCGGATTGGAGAGCTATTATGATGCCGTCAAGCTCTGTTCGTCATCTACGGACGAGATGCCTTACTAATAAAGACTTTGTGTATAAAATATAGGTATGACTACCTACCTATGTTACCAGGGTCTGCAAGCTGATCTGACCACTCTTGACAGCTAACCTGTCCACTTAAAATGAGCGCGGGCATTTAAATTAGCAATAAATTGCCCGTTATAGCCTGTCATGCCGTTTTAATACTGACTCTTCAGGTCCAACCAGTCATCACAATTTTTGTGTCAGCATTGTTCTCCAATAGAGTTTCGTAGGGTGGTGTGAGGTGCTTGATAAATTTGAAGTGTAAGCGTGTGTGTAGACGGTTGAGCAGTTAAGATATAGTTTGCAGTATTGTTTTATAGATAAATAGCGAGGACGAGTTTCTAATGTTATAGACGGTCAAAGGGACATTGAGGTAGGTAAGTAGTCAGGTTAATTTTACCTTGGGTAAGTAAATAGATTAGATGGATCTTAGATAGTAAGAGATAAAGATAAGTTTAAGAGAAATAGAGATAAGTTTAAGAGAGATAGAGATAAGTTTAAGAGAAATAGAGATAAGTTTAAGAGAGATAAAGATAAGTTTAAAAGAGATAAAGATAAGTTTGAGAGAAATAAAGATAGGTTTAAAGGAGATAAAGAAGAGTTTGAGATATAAATAAAGATAGGTTTTATTAGAGGAAGAGATATAATCGGCATAATTGCAGTTAAGCTAACACGAAACTTATTAGTCTAGTTGAGATCTTTGCTTTTCCCAATAATAAAGCACCGGAGCTTATGCCTGATAAACCAACACACTGATAATAAGGAGCGGAGAAAGAGAGCTAAGATTGCTCTGTTCCTCGCTTCATCTGACTGAGTTCGGTGCAGCCTATACTGTCAAATGCCCAGGTAATGCGCGGGCATGGAAGCTGTATTAAGTTGTTTCCGCTATTGCGCACCAGGTCAAGGGTAGGTATCGGCGATTGAAACATGGTGCTATTAGCTCATGGGTGATGTCGCTGTATTCACATCCGTTTCAAAAACTTAAAACTATGCGCAAAGATGGCTGGTATACTGTGGTTGATGAGTGGTGTGAGGAAATTAGAAAAGTGTGGTAGCCGAGGCAAATCATACTTAGCCACCACCATAGTCAAGACCCTTAGCTTGATGAGATACGGCTCTGTTACTGGATGCCCCTTTTCCCAGTCTCTCCCACACTTGCTACCAATGCACCTTGCCTCATTCTCTCTGCGATGTACATACCGTCTTCTATGTCTTTCTTACATATGATTAGGCCACAGCCACTGCCATCCTACAGCATAGTGACGCCTCCAGTCCGACAAAATCACGCATTACGGCTTAGTCAACCAACCGAACTTTTGAACAAGACCGCTGTATAAACGCCTTGGTAACACAGAATATTTACAAAGCCCCCCTGTCCCCGTCTATTTCTTCTCCTCAGTCTTCTCTTCCGGCTTTGGCGTCGGCAGCTTGAAGGTCTCAGGCGTCACATCCACGCCATCTCCAACCTGCTCCCACGCACTAGAGCCTCCCTCAAAGTTGCGGAACGCCTGCGTGAGCTCCAAGGGCTCAGTAACGATGCGCTTCTTCTCTTCGTCGTACCGAATTTCAGTGTAGCCGGTGAGGGGAAAGTCCTTGCGCAGAGGGTGGCCCTCAAAGCCGTAATCCGTCATGATGCGGCGCAGATCGGGGTGGTTGACGAAGAACACACCAAACATGTCGTACACCTCGCGCTCAAACCAGTTGGCGCCATCGTACAGGGGGGTAAGACTCTGGATGGGAGAGGCCTCGTCGGCATAGGTCTTGACACGGATACGGGAGTTGTGACGGATGCTGAGAAGGTTGTAGACGATCTCGAACCGCTGATCACGGGTGGGGAAGTCGACGGCGGTGATGTTGCTGACCATGGTAAACTCGGCAGAGGTGTTGTCTGTCACAGGTCAAGGTTAGAAAAGCACACCTAGTCTGGGAAGCGCATAGCGCTGCAACCTACACTTGAGGAAGGTGAAGACAGGGATGACGCCAGAGGGGCAGATGTAGATGGTCAACTCGTCCTTCCACACGGCGAACTGCTGGATGTACTTGGGAAGACAGCCCATAAGCCAGGCGCCATACTTGTGCATAGCATCAGCCTTGGCCTGGTACTTGTCGGCGGGGTTGACGGGGGCGGCCGTGAGGGCACCGATCTGACCACGGGGAAGCTCGCGGGGGTTCGGGGCGTCCTTGGGAACGGCGACATTGTTGCGGGCAGTGGTCGTAAAACACCGCACCATGGGCGCAGCAATGGAAGAGGTTGTTGGCCGGAAGGCTGAGGCCAAAGCCCTACTTCTGCAGAGCTTGCTGGCCATGGTTGAAGTTGGGGGGGCTGAAGCCAATTGCTTGGGGATCAACCAGTGCCCTCAATCGGATATGGTGCTTCACTTGACGAGTCGATTTGCAATTGACGTCGAAAGCTTGGAGCTCCAATCCTGGGGGGGGGGGGGGCAGTCAGGTGACCTGGCACGTGCTCTGCCAGCGACAAAATATAAAGTACTCGAGACAAGAACACCCCACTACAAAGCTGTGAATTTTTGGGACGTGGCTTTTTACTTTCGCATTCACCCCAACTTAAGCAAAGACTCGCATACAAGTGCAAAACAAGAGCCATCAGCTATTTTGAGGGTTGTGGAGCACATATTTGTTGCCGCTTCAGTTGTAAAGTGGTTTCGTTGCTTTCGCAGAGAGCCGACAACGCGACACGTGCCAAACGATCTAACCAAAAGCGGCTTAGCGACTCCTGGAGCCTTTCGAAGGCTCTGCTCGCCGCTGGACAATCGTCTCTTGTTCTTTCCATTCACCTCCACCAGAGAGTCGCTCCAGCATAACTCCCAATAAATACAGCAGCAGGCACAGCAGCCTCTTGTGCTTTCTTCCCAGCGTTTTTTTTCCGACTATTTGCCTCGACTTCCGTAATCTCGAATACCCCAGTACGACTCTAGCACCCGACTAATTCGACTCGGCCGTTTACGTCCAGCAGCTTGCCCAAAAGCACTCTACCTCCTCGACTTCGATTTTGCCACGCGAGACGACCGCACCACGAGCATCGGGTTGAATCCCTCGTCGACAATACCTCTACCAATAATCGCAATGACGCACCAAGACACATTCATCGACGATGATGAGGACACTTGGTATGTGGCTTTCTCTCCTTAGGGGGCTCCCTGTTCCCACCCTCAACATCGGCGACTCGGCGTCCCCTCTTCTCCCACCTCCGGATAAAGTTCTGTGCTAACCATGCTGCCAGCCCCCTCTGCATCGAAGAGTTTGATCTCTCAGACCGAAACTTTCGACCATGCCCATGTGGTTATCAGGTATGCATCCGTCAACCGCCCTGCGCGATTTGCCCCGCATATCACTGACCGCCTATCCCTTACAGATATGTCAGTTCTGCTTCAACAACATCCGAAATAACATGAATGGGCTGTGTCCTGCGTGTCGTCGTCCCTATAATGAAGCCACAATTGAGTACAAGGTTGTGACGCCTGAGGAGTAAGTGGGGTTCAAAGGATCATCGACGCTTGCAAAGACTGACAGCAGCATAGATACGCAGCTTTCCGGGCAAATGTGGCCAAGAGTCAGAAGAAGCGTGCCGCAGAGCAACGGCAAAAGGAAGCCCAGAAACGAGAAGCCGAAAACCACAGTCGCAAGAACCTTGTCGGCGTCCGAGTTGTCCAAAAGAACCTGGTTTATGTGACCGGGTTGCAACCGACAGTTCGGGAAGACGAGTTGCTCAAGACCCTTCGAAAGCCCGAATTCTTTGGCCAATATGGCAACATTCAGAAAATCTCGATTAGCAATCGGCGTGGTACTGATGGTCATAACCAATCCTTGGGCGTTTACGTCACTTTCGAAAAGCAGGAAGATGCCACCAAGTGTATCCAGGCAGTGAACGGATCTACCAATGGCGACAGGATTCTTCGCGCGCAGCTGGGGACCACGAAGTACTGCTCGGCCTGGTTGCGGCATGAGACGTGCACCAACCGTCAGTGCATGTTTTTGCATGAGTTGGCCGAGGAGGAGGACAGCTACACACGGCAGGATTTGTCGTCGATCAACGGCATCAATGCTCAAAAACCTATCCCGCAAGCTGCTGGATCATCTCGTTCGGCATCGAGACAGCAAAGCCATCCTTCGCCCGCCCCAGCCGCCGCCCAACCCATGATTCGCAGTTCTAGCAAAGACGGATCAGACCACGGCGATGGTCCGGCGCTGCCAGCCACGGCCAACTGGGCCCGGAATCCGCAAGTTCGTAGCAGACGGGGCAGCCATGCCACTAGTGGTGCCGCACCAAGCCCTGCCATCTCGAACGCGCTGCCAGTTACTGCCGAGTCCGCTGTGGAAGATGAGACACCTGCTGAGGCTCCGGCTCCTGTCCCAGGGCCCTCCACAACAGCTCCACCGCCAGCGCCTGTTCCAGCACCTGCCGCAGTGCCAACTCCGGCTCCCCCAGCCCCAGCGCCGGCTACAAGGGCCAAGTCAGCCAAGACTCCTGCCGAAAAAGCTAAGCGCACCACTCAGGATACTCTGAAATCTTTGCTCAAGGCTCTCGACGGGTGCTCGCTGGCCTGGCCCAAACTTGGTGCTGAGCAGGATGATAACTCCAAATTCCCTCCTCTGTTTGATCCGCGTGGCGGAGAGCGTCGCCGCGCGATGAGGGAGTCGGAAGCGGCGAGCACTGCCGGTGACCAGCTTACGGCTAGTGTTCGGGAGCCTTCGGAAGGTGAGCCCGAGAGTAGCGGTAGTCTTGCATTGGGTGGTGAGCCCGAGGACCGTGATCATGCTCGCGAGACTCATGGATTCGACCCTCGCCGGACCGCTCAACCACCCATTCAAAGAGGCAGCGGTGATGGCTTCTTTGGCCAAGCTGTGGGCTCGGGTTTGACCCAGTCCACAACAAACCTTGGTTCTATTGGAACTGCCAGCCGGACAATGACGCCTCAACAGCAGAGCTTCATGCGCCCCCCTGCTGGCTTTGTCGAGCACTTGCCTGCCCAGACCAACACCCTCTTCCAAGGACAGGGCCACAACCGCCAGGGTTCGCGCTTTAGTTTTGCCAATGACAACAGAGATGCTGCGTCGTCCACATCAGTAAAGCTTACGGGAAATCCCCGCATCATGGCTCAGCAATCTTCTATGATGCCGTCAACCTTCCACAACCAGACTGGCAACCAATACTATGGCACTTCTCTGCCTCCGCCGCCCCCTGGTCTTAAGTCTACCGGGACCCCTCCCGGCATGTTTGGGCAGCACGGATTTGGCTTGACGGCGGCTTTTAGCGGAGCGTCAAAGGACAACGATCTCATGCAGCAACTCATCAACCGCAGCAGGGGCGCAGGTGCCCAAGCTCATGATTCCGGTAAGCGTGAGTACATGTTCTCTTTCAACCCTAACCAGTACCCACCTTCCAACTCCTCGACCCCAGCTCCTGCCTCGAACCACCTCGGTTCGCTCTTTGCCTCGCAGCCTGGAGCATTCCAAGACATGGGTTCAAAGCAGAAGAAGAAGGGGAAGAAGCACAGAAACGCTAACACTTCCTCCTCTGGGGGGAGTGGCATAGTTGATCTTGCAGACCCGAGCATACTTCAGGCGAGAATGCAGTCGCACCAGCAGAGTCTGCAACAGCAGCAAAGCCTGCAGCAACAGAGCAATGGCGGACTCGGGCCGGGAGTGTTCGGCGGTCAGTCGCAAGGTGGGTACAGCAACCAGGGCATGATGTACAATCAGGCATATAGGCCCTGGTGATGACGCCGATCCGGAAGTACCGATCGCATTTTCCCATGGACAGTTTGGCTTTTGCATTGCATTTTTTACACCCAGCATCATCATTCTGGAGGAAGGAGGAACACAGGCACTTTGCTTTTTAATGTCATTATATATCACGACGGCGTTGGGTGGGCGGCTCAGCCAACGGCCTTTGTTTTGTTATTATGGGGAGCGGGGGTTACATCTTGATTCTGGAGCATCGCAGGTGTTGGTTCCACGAGATGGGACTCGCCTAGCACTGGCGTCATTTACAATTGGTTGGTGGATAATGACCCCTGGGGAAGACGACAAGTCTTCTCTCGGGGAGGGGGCGGTTACGGAAAGACAAAAACAACACCAGACCTCTTGTGGTCACGTCAGGCAAGCTCTCATCGTCTTCCTTTGGGGTTCTCCTTCATGTACGTTAACTTGGGCCCCAGGTTTTATCACAACTGGGGCTGAGGTGGCATCGGTGGATAAAATAAAGCGTTTTTTCCTCGCACCATTCCGATAGAACTATACCACACGGAAGACGATGATGGTAGTCTTGATGTGACTTAAATTCTCCTGTATATAATGGCGCTGCTTGCTTGTGGTCCTCCTTCCTCTAGCACCTTTTGCCCCACAGACCGAGCGGTCTCTTTCCCACACTTCACCCGTTTTGCTAGTTCGCCGTTAAGCTTTATTTTTTCTGGAGTCCTGAAGCTAACATGGAGTATAGAGGACGACTTGCTCTCCCTCGAGGAATTTAGGCCAAGCATCGATGCTCTTGTCGCAGATGAGCCAATCGATGTCAACATTCGACATCCGCCAGGAGGCTTTGAATTTTATGGCAGGATTGGAACGCCTTCGGCGCCTCCCGGGCTTCCTATCCCCAGTGCTCAGCATTCACCTGCCATTTCACATGCTTCTTTGCATACCATGAACTTTGGTCGGCAGACGCCTTCAGTGGCGTCGCCTAAAGTTCCATCTAAAGCTGCCACATCAGCTACCCCAAGCCCACTGATAAGCAAGAGAACCATTACTCCATCTGCGTCAGAAGCGAAAAACATCATCAAAGCACTGGCCGCTGAGAGCGGTCTGTCCAAGGAGATTGCCAAAGCCAAGGCGCCAAAGATAGTAACCTTGCAGGACGAAGACTTCCCAGCTCTTAACTCGCCAAAGGCGTCAACTGCGGCAACGCCCGTGTCCACGCCAAAACCTACACCCAGTAAGGCCGGTGCTAGCAAGAAATTGACTGGTGAGATTTCGCCTGAGAAGTCCGCCAAGAAGACCAAAAAGGAGGAGAAGAAGGAAAGAAAGGAAAGGGAGAAGGCCGAAAGAGCTGAGAGACTTGAAAGAGAGAAGGCCGAGAAGGCTGAAAAGGAGAGGCTAAAGGTGGAAGAGAAAGAGAAAGAGAAAGAGAAAGAGAAAGAGAAAGAGAAAGAAAAGGAAAAAGCCACCACTGCAGCAGCTGCGAAGGCGGCTCCTATCAAGGTGTTGGAACAACCTTCAAGTGCCACCTCTTCCAAGGCGCCAGAGAAGTCCGCTGCTATCTCGGACAAAAAGAACGATAAGCGGCCTGTGCCTGGCATCCTGAACATTGCGGCTGCCACGAAGGTTTCGCAGATCCGCAGTTTGGAGGCGCCCTCGGCCTCAGCCAGGTCTGCAGCCACAGACAAGGACACGGCGTTTCCCGCGCTGCCCACTCCAACTCCCATTTCTGTTTCTTCGCCACTTTCTCGTGCGGCACCTAAAACGCTCAGACTGGTAGCTACTCCCAAGACAGAAACGCCATCAACCCCTATCATTGGCGCGGGTTCTTCCCTGCCCGCGCCTTCCGCGCGCTCTTCCGCCGCGGCATCTGTCCACCGGCCAGAAACACCTGCCAGCGAACTGATTTCCGACAGCGCTTCCATCATTTCGGCGTCCATCTCAGCCTCGCGGACCAACTCACCTCCGCCGTCATCCAGGATTGGGTCCGCCCCGACCCGGACGACAACCAAGAGCCAACAACGCAAGCAGCGTAAAGAGCTCACCAAGAAGGAATCCGCCGTCCTCGCAGCGCAGCCCATCAAGCCGGAGCCTGAGGTTGAGATTGGTCCCATTATCGGCCGCAAAAAGAAGCAGAAGAAGGAAAAGGAGAAGCCAGCTCCAACGCCAACCACCCCCAAGACCACCGAGCCGCCAGCTGCCGTACCCGCTGTTTCCCCCAAGGAGACGAAGGAATCTAAGGAGGTCAAGGAAGTCAAAGAAGAGTCATCGACCTACCGCTCGACAGCCAACGAAACTACAACTTTGACTGGTGAACCTACTCACAAGAACAGGTACGACTCGAACACGCCCGAGACCAGCCAACGGGAGAACCCTACCACCCCTCGGGAGGGCCCCTTGCCTCACGAGATCCTCCAAAACCTCCACGACGCCGGCCTCGTCCCCGAGAACCTCGAAAAGCTCGCCTTCTTCCAGCCTACTACGATCCCCCTCGACCGCTGGAAGAATGACATCAATGCCGCCGGTCTTTGGGAGCTGGCAGCGAAGAACACCATGACTCCTACCAAGAACATGGTCACGGAAGAGGACCAGGCCGTTCTCCTTTCCGGCAAGCCTGTCAGAAAGGTCGTTGACGGCGTTCGTATCTTGATCACCCCCAACGGTGACTGCGTCCGCAACCTCACCGCCGACGAGGAGGAAAGATTCCTGGAGCTTCAGAATGAAATTGCCGAGGAGTCAGCGTCGCCAGCGTCGTTTGTCTCTGCAAGGCACGAGACCGGATCTGGCTTTTCGTTGGTCAAAGGTAGGGCGGTGCCCAACGGTCCGCCTAGTTACTTCCCTCAGGGCAAGGGCGCCTTCCCAAGTGACCCGGTCAACAAGATTCAGAGGGAGGAGGCGATCTACTACATCAACCAGTATGTCTTGCCAAGGTTGAACCTCAATTCTAGAGACATGAGCTTCCCCAAGGCAATCTCGAACTGGACTGGTCAGGGGAATAGCAATGGTGGTCAACAAGCGCAAGCTGCGGCCGCGAACCTAGGTGCTATGGCGCCTTGGTTGTATGGCGCTGGTGGACCAGGTGGGAATGGCATGGGTCAGGGACACGATGTTGCCGATGCTGTTGCGCCTGAACTGAACTACCCTGGTCCCGTGGGAGCCTTTGCTGATGCTGGAGGAAGCGCTGGGTTTGCCAGCTACCTTGAAGGCGGTGTTGACGGGGAGCAGACAGGGCAAAATAAACCGACTGCCGGGGCCGGGGCAGGCGCTGCAGGACCGTTTGGGAATGTACCGCTTATGAGCCTTGAAGATGCGGAGCAAGCCTTGTCTGCGGCGAGAAAGGAGGCGGAGAAACTGGAAAGGAGCTTCGTGAGTCTTGTCAAGAAGAATCGGAAGCTTCTATTGAGCAGTGGGAGTGGGATCACAGGAGGTCATTGACTCGTTGGTGAGGAGCTGGGGGATGATGATGAGCTAAAGGAAATGGATGTGGTGGTTCATGATGGGGTTATGTTGATTAGTATGGCGGTCGGATTGGCGAGGGCGTTGAGGGGGCTGGGGAGGGTTCATGAGGTTGCCTTTGCGGCGGTTTGGATGGCGGTTGTTTTGGTGGAGGGGTTGGTGAGTGCTGTTGTTGGGTGGGGGGTCGGAGTGGTGGAGGGGTTTTGTAGGGTTCTGGATTGGGTTGGGGCTGATTATTAGGAGTCTGGGGTTGTTATGTGGGTTTGGGTTTGTGTGTTTTGATACAGTTGTTGGATTTGGGCAGTGGTTGGAGATGATACCCTGAATTTGTAGCGAGTAGGGAATATGAAGCGTATGGTGATACTTTCTTTCTTATGTGTGTTGTTTTGGCCGTGTGACCCGGGCACCGAGCAAGATGGGTCTGTTGACTTCTTGCTACACCTCGTTTAAAGCCGGTGCCCAGGCACGCCCTAGACACAAAGAGAGAAACTGCTACGCAGAAACCAAACCATGCGAGATACCTGGTAGCGAAGAGGTAGCAAATGATAGCTGGCGTGCCTCTCAATAGTTCTCCAAGACCTGCTGACTGTCTTTTAAGTCATATTGCTATCTTTGAGTTAGAAGCTACCCCGTCTAGTGACGTGTTTCGACTATCTTTTAAGGTAACTTGCCCGGTAAGCAATCCCTATTCTTTTGTCCATGACGTGCCACGCAGCGACTGAGATACCTATTGCTGGCTATTTGAGACTTTGATAGGTGGAACAGGCTGAGCTCTTACTACCTATGTATTGCAAACTTCAGTGGGCTGATAAAAAGCTCATACCATTAGGGTATACGTATTATCAGCTGGAGATATGACAGCACTTGTTGGATTATAACTTACTTACATAAAGCCTTAGGTTGGAAATATGAAATGGCGTGTTCCCCGTTACCCCTGTCATAAATCCTGGATATCACGGTGTCAGCGAGAAAACACAATAAAGCCGGCAAGAGAAGGGCATTCACCTTGAATCACCTGAGCTTATTAGGTATAAGTCTTGCAAGAAATAAGTACACAATATAAAGATGCCCCTCGTAACATAAAACTGAACGTGATGCTGAGATCAAAGACGCATCCAGCAAACACCAAACCCCTGTCTAAACAACTCCAGAAAATCTCAACAGCATGAACATAGTTATGATCCAGCTTTGTACAACGTATTCCTCCCGCCAACAAAAAACACCGCGAATTAAACCACGAGAGAGGTGCCTAAAAGCGCCGTTATCGAGGAGTATCACCGCTTATGAACGACCGTCCTGATTCAGAACAACTAGTCAAACCACTCGGGACATATTATCTCTTTGCCAGTCTCCTCGTCCACATGAACAAAGCGCTGACGCTGACGGTCCCATGTCCAGAATGGATCATTCTCTGAACATTCCTCATGATTCTCTTCTTCTTCACTGGTGGCTGGTATATTGCCGCTTTGCTCTGTATGCTCTGGCTCCGTTCCACATTCTCCATCTCTCTCCAGCGACTCTTCTTCAGCTTCTAGTATTGCTTGGTGACCCTGGGGGTGTTCTCCAAGAGCAGACACGCAAGGCTGCTCCGGCTGTCCGGTCACGGCGAAATGATATGGGCCTGTCTCCTTGACAAGGAGATGTCGCGGTTGCTTAAAGAAGTTACGGGTCTGCAAGATGTCCAGGTCGAGATAATAATCATCTGGTGATAGGAATGGTGGGAAGAGCACAGTTGTTGGTAGGCTGATGATGGTGTAGGGAGGATCGAAGAATTCGATGATCCATGTTCTGATGCTGTTCAAGTGAGAACTGTCAACGTCAAGGCTTCCTGGAGATGGATAAGTAAATACGAACCACGCACTAAAATGTTCCAGAACTTCATCTTTTCTGGAGAACTTGTTGGGATGGGCATCCGAGATGGAGTAAAGTTGTGACGCCAGTGCCAATATGACATCCCATTGAGCATAGTTTCTGTCAATGAGAAAGTTGCTGAACATTTTCTGAAGATGATGCTGATTTATGGTTGTTTCTGGAATACTGTTGTTGTTTCTTGTTCAATGGTCTTGTGTTAATGATGAGGGCTGCCCGGCCAGGTCGAATAATTAAGAAACACCAATCCTCGGTGTTCTTCAACTTAGGTTGTGAATAGCTTCAGAACTGCACATGAAGGAGCGATGATATTTCTGGTTTTGGCTCGTCAACCGGGAGGGACAATATATACTACCATAAGCCTACACTTATTAATTTCTATAAAACTAAAATGATATCGGTGACTGATCGGGGAATTGAAAAAGGTAGAGCCGAGCAATGGCCCAGCTCCCTCGGAGAGGTTGGTAGGTATATTGTGTCGCTGCGCGATCAACGCCCTGCGTTGGGCTGACAACCCATGATCTGTGCGGTGGGACAGCCTAGGTAGGCCATCAGAAGGAAAAGAAAAGAACAAACAGCGCTCACTCTGACACCGGGCCACGGTGTAACCCAGACCCATTATTGGTTATAGCATGGGCTACACAGCCTCATTTGCGTCGTTGGAAAAAGAATTAGAGATGGAAATTCAGTTTTACAAGCACACTAAGAGTCCGATTTTTGTTGAGTGGAAATTCATTGATCATTCATTTGGACACCCAACTCTGGAATAACCAGTCATGAGCGCTCCAGTTGATACCAACGATGTTGGAATATCTGAAGTTGCTTGCTATATTGATGGAATTTGTTTTCGTATTCTTAGATACATCTTCTTCTTGTGAATACCTAGTCCCCAATCTCGAGAACCCGGGGTATATGAGGCTATCTCGTCCATATATTTTTTCCTCTCCTTCTGAGTCTTTTCTCTCTCCATACAACACGATGTCCTATCAACAACAAAACGCCCAAATGATACCCGAAAATGATCAATATATCGGCGGTCCACCAACTGTCCTACCTTCATTTTTCCAACCTATACTTGTGTACATTCGAATCGGCTCACTGGACGCTTATACCCTGACGATCGGACACATCGACCAGAGAAATGACTATTCTGTCATCCATATTGGCGTTGCAGAACAGTTGGGACTACAAGTGCGTCCGCTGCCCCGACGCCAACAAAAACATACGGCCTGGGTCGAGAAAGCCGGGCTCGTCGACCCAAAGCACTGTGTGGAATTCACATGCAACATTCCTGAAATTGGAGTCATGGGCGAGAGCATGAGTGTCCAGGCTGCAGAGTGGGACAACCCACTGGTTCACCTCGTCATCGGCCGCCGTTTTTTCGACAGGTTGCACAAACAAGCTCGCGTGCCCCAAGAGCCTATGCACATCAGCCAACCTCCACTGCAAGCAATCGGAGCTGTCTCTCTCCTTGCAGCTCCTCCACCAATTCCCCAGCTCCTCTTAAATGGTAGTGCGGTCGCCAATAGCCCTATTTCCATGGTATCACAGCATGGAAACAACTCATCACCAACTCCCGATGGACATTTCCTTTCTCCTACCAGTGCTCAAGCTCCTCCCAATAGACCAGGCCACACAACTCCCCACAATCATTACAGTAGCTTCGGCGGTTCTACTTTTACCTCACCGCAAAGCAACATCTTTTCCCAGCACATCAGCGGCGCATCTTCCGCCAGTAGTTTCCTGCCCTCTGAAGGCCCTGCTGATTCCCACAGCTCGCTTCAGGGTGCGTCGGGTGCTTTCTTTAACGAGGACTTATCCCGTTACAATGCATTCTCACCTGAGAAGGAATCTGACGGTGGGTGGGGAACTCAAGGTTCTCCTATTTGATAAAGCAATGCAGGAACGAAGAAAGAAGAAGGGGAACAACTTGCTTTGGAGAAGCGGCGAGTTCTATGCCCATTCATTCGCATAAACAAGGCCGGGCGTTAACTCCATGTATTTCTGTCTTACCTGTGTTTACCTAGCCAATAGCCGTTAGTTATGTTTACATTTATTTTTCTGAAAGAAACGAACAAAGCACCTTATCTGCTTACTATACTGGTAGTCTTTTGTAAGAATTACTTTCTGCAGTGAGAACGCTGGCTTCTAGACCTTGTTTGCAGGTGCACGCAGTACCTGAGACAAAATAATTGGTACTGCAAGCCAGAATTACATCTTCAAGACAGTAGAAAAAGGCGTAACAATTATCCTCTTAGGGCTTATTAATACCTACCTGATTTTTTAATAAGTTAAGAGTATTTGAAAAAAGTGTTCTCGATATCTATTAAGGCTGATTGGCAGGTATTATTCCCACTTTGCAGTGCCAGTTTTTCTGTCCAGGGCGTGAGGTGTCATTTGCACCCTACAATATAGGGTAAGCCAATAAAACCGAGACGGCCAATGTCCACACACCCCAACATGATACATTGGGGATCATTTGCATGTAACAGCAGCACAACACCTGTCGTGAAGCATCATGATGCAAACATCCTCTCGCGTTGCCAAGCCAACAATTTAGGCCCACTGTACGCTGTTGATTAGCCCCTGACGTGGACATAGGTACCTATTCACAATAACCCAACACACGACTTTGATTGCCTAGATCCGCATGCAGTGTACATGACCTCCCAGGTCGTGGACAAAAGACAGGCACTGCAAGCTAGAAATATGACCTTTAAACGTAACTACCTAGGTAATAAGCCACCAAAAACTCTCAAGGCACCTTAAAGATAATAATGACTCGTTAAGAATAGTTGAGAGGCGTTTTCTACAGCATTAAAACTGTGGTGCTGACTTGCGGTGCCACTCATTTCGTCCAGGACATGCCTCCGAGAGAATGTGGGATATGATGACATCTGGTCAAGGAAAGGGGCAAGAAACTGTGACTAGTCGAACTGAGCTGGGCAGACAGTTTCTTTGCCCGTATTCTGATCCATGTGAATGAAATGTTGACGCGATTCATCCCATGTCCAAAATGTGTCTTCATCCCAGTCGCAATCGTCTGTATCAGATCCCGACTCCTTGTCATCTCCCATATCTGACGTCCCGTTTTGCGTATGAGGCGCGCGGCGAGAATGATCCCCTGTGACCATGGTGTCATGTCTGCCTTGGTTGTTTGTATCATCATCTTGAGATTCCCGGTGATTAGACGATGAAGGTTTGTCTGAAGCTGGCGTTGCTCCAGGTCCATGCTTGGACCCGCTATAGAGGTGCTCTCCTTTTGTCATGGCAGACGGACGTGACGATTCCCATTCAAGGTTTGTGCTGCTCGACTGAAAGATGTCGGCTGTGAAGGACAACTCGCTGCCAAAAGTGCTGTCTGGTTGATGCCTTCTCGAAAGAACCATGTCCGAGTCCCTCCTTTCCCCAGACGCAGAGGCCGGCCCGAGCTGCCAGCTCGATATATTCCAAAACTTATCCCCCAGATCGGAAGGTGGGTTGTTAATAATAGAAGAATAGACATGAATCTCAGAACTATCCTCAGGAACTTTCCGCGGGGTTCTCCGGTGAGAGCATTCTGCATTGGAGACAGTCTGGTGTGTTTCTGGAGATAAGATGCCAGGAATATGATCGCAATCTTGAGCCGTGATATTTCTCTGCTGATTTTGAGACATAGCCAACTTGAACACAAAACAGTTAGCGATGTATCCCATCAAGGCAAGGTTTAACATCTTGAGGTTTTATGGTAATTCAGATGAAGGGTCCGTGTGGAAAGGAGAAAAGTCCTAACATCTCCGGTGGTCGGATAAGAATGTGTCTATAACTCAATGGAAGATAGTCGCTCAAAAAAAAAGGGCACAGAAGCCAAGAATGCCCTTTGACTGGAGGAAACGCATATTTGAAGGACATGGCACCACTTACCACAAATTAGGGATAGAGGCAGGGTTAACAATAGCTGGACGAAGTGCTAGGATCTCAAATTGAGTCTGTTGCTAACTACCTGGCAGCGAGGTCTCTTTTGGTGAGGCGAGCTTATATAACAAGGTATATACCAGACAACTCACTGCTATTCCATAAATACAGAAGGCAAAAAGCGAACCATTTAAATCAAGGCGCCAGTGAGAGATTCGGTCAGATCTTTTGACAGCTGATGCCAACTGTTTGAGTTTAGTTACCTACCTAGCATGGCGTTCAGCTGGACTTCTTTAAGAATCCATTCAATCACGCCCGCTTAGATGCCCGAGGGGACTGCTATTCCAACCTCCACGAGGTGGGCCAGCCCTTGCTCTCGCGCTCTTGTGGGGCTGCCATACTATAAGAGAATAAGTAACTAACCTCCTGTTATTTACAATGTGATGGTGCGTCCTACAGTGCCGTTTATTTCCACCAGCTCGATCTCTTCATGCCCACGATCCAATAATTGGAATTCTCTAACAAAGATCCTCACATGGAAAGGACCCATGCAATATACCTACCGTACCTACTTACCTTCGAAAAATTCCATTTTCCTTTCTCACTGCGACGCTGTCTATTTCGCCCACTTCATGCCTTGAATGTTGTTTACCTTGCCCATCATTTGAAAGAGCCCACGACGATACCTAGGTATACTACACCAAACTTTGTCGCCTAATGCGACTAATGGGCTCTTATACCCGGGCAGGTACCTACTATGCGTTAGCAAGATATTCAAGTTTTGGTAAAAAATCCATACCTACCTTAGTGAGCGCTTCGTTCATAAAAATTGCTTCCTGGTTTCATGGCATGGGAGTAAACCACTCATGGAAATTGATGTGATCGCATTTCTCAATTGTAAAAAGATAAGATATGAAATTTGTACTGCACGGAATTCCCTGCGTGCAGTGTGTGTGACAAGAACGATACAACTGGATGATGACCGGCAAGTGATTCTGGGTCGAGGCTAGGTACTTAGGTACTGTCTGCCCTCATACTCTTCAGCTTCCAGTGCCTCAGCTAGAGGCAAGGTGCAGTCTCTCGTCTCCAGTCCTGATTTCCTGGAAGTGGGGCTTCTTCAACATCGGAAAGATATATGAACAAGTTCCCGCATCTTACGACTTGGTCGACGGAACTCATCTTCTTACGTTCCGTTTCATCTTGAGGCTGTGGACTGATACATACCAGTTTCCTTGCTGTTAGGCTACTTGCACCAACATGGCCGACACTGAAGTCACAGAAGATGGCTTCGATCGTTGCTCAGATCCGGTAAACCCAAACTATGAAGCCACCAATCTCAAATTTGTCCAGACAACAGACCTGTCCGGAAGCCGCCCAGTGTATGCCCAAACTCCAGAATGGGACAATCACGCCAATCTAGAGCACATGTCCACTCCCAGCCGTCTACTACAGGCAGCCACCACCTCTTTACCTACAGCCGATGCCAGCCCTGCACATGGTTATTGGGCGGAAGGTTATGGCGTCGACACCTTGGACCTCGGGCTGCACGCCAACCCTGTTGACCCCGGAACATCTCAGATACGGGAACAGGATACACCCAGCAATGGTGATCACGTCACAAACAATTCTCAAACACCTTTGGATCAATCTTTCCTAGCAACCGGCGAGCGACATGCTCAAGACTATTCCACCTACCGCCCCAGTAGTACAGTCATGTATGACTGCACCATTAACGGACAATACCCACTCACAGGAACCTGCGACCACGGAGACTACCCGTTCAGCACCATGAGCGCCAGCTGTGTAAAACGCCTCGGTATCGACTGCTTCCCAATCCCCCAGTCCAAGCAGAAGCGCATTCGCACACCACTTGGAGAAAAGAAACCAAAAGAATACTGTACGTTGAGGAGGTTCGATATCATGGCGTTGAACGTAACGCATGAAAACATGAACGTGCAGCTGCTTGAAACCAACGATGCTAGGTACGAAGGGTGCTTGCATCTTGGGCGGAACATAATGCGGAAACTTGGGATTGAAGACGCGCCTGGCTCCTCGCCCCTCACCAAGTAACACACCCTCAATGGCCGCCATCAAGCTTTTGAGCCGATTACCGGCAATTCTGTGCCGGCATAGTCATGACAGCTCTGCAACTATCTCTCTCCGCCACGTCGCACAAACATGACTCACCAGAGAGCTCCCCCTAGCCCATCAACGCCGGAATCTCAGACACCTTCGAAGGGCACCCGGCCGGTCCCTCGCTGGGGGAAGGGTCGATTGAGACCCAGGCGCCGTTGCAAGTGGCTGACGCACAATGACCACAGCCACGATGAAGCTTTAGATCAATTATTTGGCTTGGCGATCCTTTTTTTGATGTATTTTGACTTTGGTCACCTTCTTATCCATTGTATGCTGGGCGTTGGTGGAATTTCGGTTGGTCTTTTGTATAGGCGTTTATGAGTCATGATTTTGTTTTTATTACCTATCATGTTGATGGCATTATGGTATTTTCTTTTGCTATCACACGTTATGTGTGTCCTGGGTTCGGCATCACTCAATATGAGCCTGCGGGATCGGCAGACTGTTACTAGGTAGTATCATTACCATTACGTTTCAGCTGCTTTACCTGAGACCTTCAAGCTATAATTATTGTTTCCTTAGATGGCTGGAATAAAATGGTCTTTGCGGCATCTGGAGATGGGCAAAACAAGTGTACTTCATGTAGACAGGAGACTGGCTTTGTAGCAGCTACCTTTTAAAGCCACGTAAGCACCTAGTTAGCAACACTCAGAGCATACACTACAAGTTTGGACTGACAGTAGGAGAGTGAAAGTATAATGGGTGACTGGTAGAATGGATCATATGTGCAAGTTCTTCAATAGTTCACGGAGGTCCAGAGCCAGGACGGCCAGCCGGCCCTGGAAGAGGCCACCCACCAGAAAATCGTCAGCAAGAGTACCTAGCATGCTCATTACCCCGCCTGCCAGAAGGTGATTTTCAATGCATTTGCCGGATTTGCTTCAGGGATCAGGCGGTGATGACACAGAAGGATCCAACAGAAACCGGAAACGAGAACGGGACTATCCTCCCTTCCCACACCCTCCTCAAGCACGGCTGTCAAGCAACGGCACATGAAGAGAAGATTTGCATAGCCTCAACACTGCCGAAAACCGTCTTTGATGTGGAAAGAATATCAATGGCATGTGAATCTAGAATTATGGTCTTGCTACGAGGCTTTCGTGTTCTGCTTCGCTCGCGTGTCACCATACCTAGGTACCTTTTCAGCCTGTTCGTCCCTGGCCACCATTGCATATCGTCTCCTCCAGTTTCCCCCCTGCTATCGTAATAACGTCCACACATGTTCCCATGTCCGCGCCTATCCCCAGAGTATCCTAGGTATTCTCAAAACCTTGCACAAATCTCTCCGCGGTGCCTCGAGAAAAAGCCCTGTGTAGATGCAATCGAAGCCACACTTATGCCTGTGACCAGACCTGGATCAAGTCACATCCACATAGGTACACAGGTAGCCGGTAAATATCAACACTCTTGACTGCGAAACTTACGCATTTACGCATTTACTTCGGTCAATTCCACTCAGCGTGGGTTTCCACATTCGCTCTGCCGGTTCAACGTACAGGCACTAAGGTACCTAATTACCACTTTCAGACGCTACCTACCCAGGCTGTCAAAAACGAACCTTTCAGCCTGACTTGCCTACATACCGATGATAGTCAGAGCTGAGCGCTGAAATCTAGAACTGTGGCCACGGGCATGAATATATCCACCACTGTAGGTGAAATGAAGATGGGATTAAAGACACTAGTGCCATGCATGTCTCACCCGGTTGTCACATTTCGCTAGAAAGAATCCCGTGGGCGGAAAAGAACACGCCGATACGAGACTCCATGTGGTACCATTGTCTCGTCGCCATGTCACAAATGGTCAGGAAACCTACAGACTCATCTCAGACCTGGGTTCTGCATAGCGCCAACGTTCAATGACAAACTCAACACCCAATAACCGCCTCACGGGCTGATAAAATAAGCGAAATTCGAGATGAGAATGGCGCTACCCTCTCGAAGATGTGATCTGTCGCGTGTGTCAAAATGCAAGGTGACGAATCCTAGATGCCGATGACTCTTTAGCTGGGCGAGCAAACCACGAGTGAATATCAACATGCTACCACATACTCGCCAGCCGTCAGCCTCTCCTTGGACGGCAGCATGGGTTGCCCTCCAGATTGCCTTGGTGGCAGTTACTGTCAGCCACTAACTGAGATCTCATCACACCATCACGGCATCTGGCTGCTCGGACCACAACCATGCGCCCTGGGATTCCTACCCCCTACCCTGCGCCGCTAACCACCCGTGCTGCCATCTCTTGTATGGCACTTGAGCACCACGAATCACGTAGCCAGTTCCAGACCGAACTCTTGCTTTCTTTGTCATGTGCTGTTTTGAAGATCTTTCCTCGTTTGAGTACTCGGCCATCGTGGAAACTATGCTACTTCGCATGGGAGGAAGGTAACGTAATGAAATGGTTAGGCTGAATGCACCGAGCCTCCTTGCTAGCTACCAGTCTTGCAAACCGGGGAAGGCGAGCGCGAATTGATGGGGGAGATACTGAGAGGTACCAGGGCACGTCAGTCTATTGATCGCCAGACTGACAGGTGGAGAAAAGAAAGGTGACTAGGGTCCCTGTTAAGATCTCGCAAGCCGTGACGGCACCGAACGGGCCGCCATCAAGCTAGTTTCTTCAGGGGTTCTAAGTCACCCTACCTGACCCTTCCGTTTCCTCAACGCTTGCTGGTGAGTCGCGCCACGAGTTCCTCATAAGCTCTAAACATAAACCCGGTAGGTAGTGGCTGTCCAAAGCCCGCTTTGGATCTTGACCGAGCCATCACCAACTGATGGATTTTATCTTCATCATCTCCAAGCCTTCTTTGAGCGCGAACTACCAGTACATCTCGTCTTCTTTACAAGAGCTTAAACCACCGCCTGTTTACAAATTCTCTTCCCAAGTTCTTGATTCAGCTAGGGCAGTAGTAGCACGACCGTAACTTGGCATGTTAGATCAGGAGAAGCAGGAACGATAATCACGGAGCTAAAGAGCCGAGGCAAAGGGTGTAGGTAAGTCGGATAGCCACTAGGTATTAAAGCGTTTCAATCCCACCAGAACTGCCTCTTCCCAACCTAATTTACCTAATCTTGTCCGTTGGGGCATGGCAGCACTAACAAGTATGAAGTAAGCTAAAGCTCACCGAAACGAAAAGCCAAAGAGAAAGATCAATATAACCGAAATGTCAACCTGAGCACTAAGAAGGAAGGAAGAAAGGAAAAATGTCCAACCAATGCACCATACGAGACCGCGACCTGATAGTATACTACGACCGCAACGACCGCAACGACCGCTTTGATCCGATGCAGGGACCATGCTCTGTCTCATTCTCCGATGTATCTCCTCTCTACAGGTAACGAAATTCTTGCGTTCTAAAAGCTCCATTCAAACGAAGGATGCCTCAACAGGAGCCCAAATCTTTGTACCGGCGGCCTTGTCTTCCCTGAAGTGACGCTCGACCTCCCGGTCCCATTTCCAATCACCTAGCTTTCTCCTCTTCCCGTTCCCGTCTTCGCTAATAAAGGGTGCAAGGAACGAGGCGAAGACACGAGCGTCACCCGTTTTGCGGTATTCATCGATAAGTTTTTGATTCAACCGAACTTCTTCGTCGAGGAGATTTTGCTGTCTTTCGCGGATTATCTGGGTGCTCTGGGGTTCGGGAGACGGGTCTTTTGTTCGCTTTTTGGAGTGAATCAAAGTCGTGCTAGGTGCAGCCAAGTCCAAAGTCAGACCAGATTCAAGCGCCAAACATAACGAAGCAGGTGTTGATGGCCCTGTTGAGCTACCAGAGGTTGGCGAAGTATCAGCTGGTAAGATTGAGCTGGTACTGGAGTTGGAGTTGGAAGGTCTCCCCCCGTCAATTGGAGAGCCGCTTTGAAGTTTGGTGCGAGATGGCTCTTGTATCCGCTTCGTGAGTTGTGACGTTGGTTCCGTTATGGCGAGACTAGGACGTTGGTTGTGTGTAAGGGATTCGGTCGTCGCTGGTTTTTCTTTCCTGAATAAATTGCACCCTGATACGGATATGGCGCGTGTACATGGAAGGGTGGTAGAAGCAGTTGTAGTCGATTGCGGATTCTCCCGGCCATGGTCCTCTGAGCACCTTCCAACCAATCTATTGAACACCCTAGTTGACCTGCGCCATCTGCGTTGTGCTCGGTCCATACTGCGTGGACAAAAGGATGTCAATGATGATCCTATGTGCCAATAGTAAACCAATGGATCGTTCTTTTGGCTGATCCGACCCGTTCAGTTCCGTCAGAAGAGACAGTCCCGGGAGCTCTAATATACCAGCAGCCCACAAAGCCTCGGTGCAAAAAGCCGGGAAATGAAACAGTCATGGACTGAGCTGACGGCGAACGTCGATGCGCGCGAGAACCTGGAAGGCATGCAAGTAGGCGTTGTTGCAGATTTCAGAAACGGATGCCTGAGCAGTGATTGGCATAGGCTAAATGACGGTGAGGTAACAACGCACATATGCTGATTCTGGGCCCCAGAGCCTTGTCCGCAGGCTCGGGTGGGGGAGACATTGTTCTTGACACCTTGACCTTATGAAGATTAATATATCTAGGTAATCTACTCATTTGTCTATACTGGCGTTGTGCTTCAATTGCAATGAGCCCATACCTTACCCAACTTTTCTTGCTCTTTGCCGCTCTTTTCCGATCCCGAACGTAGCCATGATGTTATTCATGAGAACCCAGGCAACCAGACTGGTCATGATCCCCAAGGTCAGCGCCCCAAGAGGGAGGCGCCATAAGCGCTGGATTGGGAAGGACTCAAAGTGTGGTTGGGCTTGCTACAAAAAGACATCTCTTGCAGATAGAATAGGCGCTGTGGCTTCATAATAAATCCAATAAAGCCTCCTAATTTGGTCATGGAGGGGTGGGGTAGGTGCGGCTTTATCGATGTCACCAACTGCTGATCACGGAAAACGGCTTCAGCTAAGGGATGTAGTATTGAGTGTTTTGAAATGGTGTGCTGGCGTCTGTTCCTATGCCCGGGTGACTTCATCTCAGAGTGAGCAGGCTCAGCAAGCTCTTTCTTGGGGCGGCGGCGAAGTTCGGTGCAACAAGATGCATGTGGAGAAGTGGTATCGAGCCTTGGACCCCGTGAGTGAAGCATAGGTACTGAAGCCGGCGGCACTCTTCCAACTTTCAGATCGGGTGGGGTGGTGGTGTCTCCCTGGTTCTCCAGCCACATCCCTCCTCAGCGTTTCTAATTCTCTTTCTCACAACACCACTCACTAAGAGATATTTGTTCAACAACTTTCGGATCCTCCATCAATTTCTTTCAATCACAGAACCGCCTGCTTCGCCATTACCATAAGCGCCGCGTCATCTCCAACATCTCCGTTTGCGGTTGGAAATTCCAAAAAAAAAAAAGCCCCCCCTCCTCGCATATGTCCGGGCTCGCTTGCTCGCCCTGTCCCATCTTGCCCAGTCGACATGCCCATTCGCCCCGTGCTAGAGAGCCCAGTGAGCCTAAGCCAACATGTCCCAAGCAGTCTCTTGTTGTCCAACCAATCCAACACCGCACATGCCTCAATTTGAGTTATCTTTCAGAGGAAATGTAATTTCAACTCGGCTTGCCAATGTCGGTGAGTGAAAACGTTGCCGCGATGCGGCTAGAGCAGGGTTTCCGTATGGACTGGTGAGGTGAATCCCAGAACGAACTTCGTTGCCCTGTTGTCGCCTCGTCGATGGGGCGCGGAACAATTTCCAGGAATCTTCAGAAGTCTCTGTTCGCCGATGATTCTGCCCAAGCGTGTCCCCCAGCATTTCAGCCCCCATACCTACTCCTAGGTACGCATACCCCACACACTTCCTCATACATCTCAAGACGTGTTTTTCCATCTAGGCAGTTTTCCATCAGAGCCATGAGATGGTCCCATTATTAACAGACGAGGCCCAATGAGTCTCTCAAGTCCCAATGTATAGGTAGCGATATGGTCCCTCGAACGATTGCGTTCTAGAGCTCATCCTCTGAGCACTGCATAGTGGCAGAGACTGGTTCATCGAAGCCTCAATCCAGTCGAAACCCCTCGCTTGGGACACTGAACTTCAGCTTTTGAGCAGACCTCACCCCGGTGAGCCTGACCTGATCGGAATTTCGGACCCGCCCGCCGGCATCGAAACATCTATGTGATCAGTAGCACACATAAACACTTGAACAACACACCTTAACTCCCCACATCCGTACTGCATTTGTCCTCTCCCCAACAGCAAACACGTCACTTTCCATCATCCAGTCACCGCCGACTCAACTTTCCTGCTTCCATAATGCCCTCGCAACGCTCGACAACCAACCGTACCGCCGTCCAGGAAGCGGGCCAGGACCCAGACAACCCACCAACCTATCGTCCTCCTGGGAACTTTGGAAGAACTTCAACTGGGACACAGCTACAGGTACACCGATTCAATGGTAGCCAGGCCCCGCTCGACCTTTCACAGGATTCCTTAAACGGCCACGCCGTGATTCCGCCGGAGGGCCACAATGCAGTCAGCCCGATCAGCTATGATCCACCCCCGAATACAGAGGCGGCCTTAGTTCAGGCGCAGGTTGCCGTACTTGCTGCAGTACCTGCCGGAGCTGACCAAGCTGGAGGGCGAGCCCGTAGGAACGCCCCCCGAAGACCCAGTGCGCGAGCCCGCCATTATCATGCTCGACAAGACAATCAGCCTCTCTCCCGGAGCATCCATGGCGATCGGAAAGCGAATGTTTCTACCAACCGCCGGCCCACGGATCAACCAGTAGCGCCAGATCTCCAACTCCATGATCGCGCTCCTCCACGCCGATGGCAGCGGTTGAGAAGAAGGCATATGGAAGGCGCGGGCGTACGCCACGAGATTGTGGAGGCTGTCACTGCTCTTTCTAAGAACGGAGACAAGAAGCCCCTCCGCGCCATCTTTGATGCCACCACCAAGTACTCCATCATCAGGGCATCCAGTGTCATCAAAATCCTGAAATTGACACCCATGCTGATGCCCGAAGGGAGCGAGCTATTGCCAATACTTTCAAAATGGGGTCTTGTGGACCCCCGGTCTTTTGTCAAGATTGTTATCGAACGAACTAGGGAAGGCATTGACGAGATCTGTGCTGTGACTATCCGGGTGCTGGACGACTTGGCAAGTGACCGGAATGGCACGAATGGATGTTATGGAGCGGATATGATTCTGCATCCAGACTGCTTCGTGGGGCGTCAATCGGGCCAAAACGTCGCTCTGAACACAGGGGCGCCGGCGGACCCTGATCCTCTGTTCGGCGTCCCATCTCCATCTCTGTTGTATCCCCAACAACAACTGCCGACTGGCCGAAGCTCTTCCCGGCGGAGCTCAATGACGCATGATGTTAGCGGAGAGTCGTTAATCTGCACACCTGCGACATCGGTGCAGATTGGGAACCTAAGTACCTGTAAGTTGATATCTAGCTGTCGGAGCCAGCCGCTTTGCATAAGCAGCCGTCGTGGTTCGGGCTGGACCGGGCGATCTTGGTTTCATCTAAAACAAATGTCAGTGCTAACGAGGCTGAACTTACAGGCCTGTTCAACGACGCGAGGCCCAAGGGTATGAACCCGCCTGAGACATTCCATCCACTTCAACCCCAGCAAAGCCAGCAATATCAGCAACTCTCTCAATCGAAACCCCAAGAGCACCTGCAGTCACAACAATCCAACTTTCAGGGGCAACACTCCAACTTTCAGGGGCAATACTCCAACCACCAGGGGCAACAGTCCAACTTTCAGGGGCAGCAGTCCAACTTTCAGGGGCAGCAGTCCAACTTTCAAGGGCAACACTCCAACCACCAGGGGCAATACCAGGGCTTGCCTCAGACCCAGCACCAGTTCCAGCAGGGCCAAAATCCGCAGAGTTGGACAGGGCGAAGTCAGTATGGACACCAGCAGCAGCAAACCGGATTCATATACCATGAAGGCGGCTATGCTACGAGCCCGACGACTTCGCCGGGTTCAGGCGCTCAAGCTCTGCACAGTCAGGTATCGGCACAGTCTTTTTATAACCAAGTGCAGGCGAATGCGTCACAGCAGGCTCCATGGATCACATTTTCCAACCCCGATTTGCATACCCAAAACTCTGTGCAGCCCGACGTGGGGGAAATGCGTTATTTCTTGGATGATTTCACACACCCAACACCAACTCACAAAGGTGATTAGGCAGGCTCAATAGCTGTCTGCGATCCAGCTCTTGATGACGACACTGGATGTAGACGCCATCAGCTTTGCCTATCGAATTTGCGCTGTTTTCGGAGCCCAACCAACTTCTACTGACTCATTGGTCCCCATTTGCCTAAAATTAGGTAACCAGGGCAGCCAAAGAGATCAACGACACCAGGTAGGCCACCAACCACAGCAGACGAACCGACATCGTTGTCACAAACTGCATTATCTTCATCGGCCACGCTTTACCAGCTGGAATGTTGGGTTCGCGTAGTGGCTCTGATGGATTGAACAGTCATTTTCCAACTCTCGTCCAATCTCCCCGACCAGAACTCTCGACTTTGACACTCTGTCAAGGAAGACCTGCTGAAGGAGATCGGGGTTCAAGCCAAAACGGCGGGGACCCCAACCGTAAGGCAGGCTTCCGCATGGGCGGGTTTCTCTCTGGAGGAAGAACTGAGTGCGGGAAGGAACTTGACCAGGAAGCAAAATGAAAAAAAAGGGGGGGTTCGATTATCAACCTTGTTGTATGTTGATATACCTACATACCTATGCAAGGTTCTGTGATACGTCCAGGTCGCCAACACGGGCACACCTTTGAACATCATCAGTATCAAGGTGGCCCGGGCGCTCAACCATGAGGGAGGTGAAGGGGGAGAGAACTTGGGCGTTTCTGTGGTCCACGGTACAAAAGACCGGGAAGGATGACAGGGTCGCGCAGAAACTAGCGGAGAGTACTGACTTACGCAAAAACTGCGAGGTTTGTTGACTTTCACGTTCCCTCCTTTTCCGGGCAGAGCTAGAGAGTCCGCACGTAGGTGCTGCTGAAGAAAGGCGGCGGTTAAAGGAGGAGACGACAGTTGGGGGTAGCTTCTGTGGAAGCTGAAGGAAAGAGAGGTCGATAAAGAGGGAGAGAACGGAGGGGTGTGGAAGCTCTCATGTTATATGCCTGATGTCTTTTCCGCGTGGGGGCTCGTTTTCGCTTCGAGTGATTTTTGTCTTGCTGGGCCGGTTGGCTTTCTCCTTCCTACCCTGATAGATAGTCCGTTTTGCTCGTTTTCGAATTTCATTAGTTGCCTGCTTACCAGGGTGAGTCCTCTGAAGGGGGGTGGCTTACCTTTCTCTTATAGATTGTGATTCGGAAATGAGTGTCCGCCGCTCATCGCCTGCCTTGTGAAATTGAGACGCTTCGGTTATATTCGTCACCGATTACACATGCCAATAGATGGCGCGGCATTTGCCCAAGAACGGCACCTACCCAAGCCGGCCCCCAGGCAACCTGGCCGAACTCTAAGTCGCGACACTTTTGTTCTTTGTTGCGTGTAGGTGAAGCCACATTCACGCATAAACGGGTTGTCGGATTCAACTGCAGCCGTACAGGCGGAATTGCCAGATAGTTAACTGCCCATTCTACTTTGTGAATGGCCCATATTCGCGGTCTTTGCTTAACCCGAACCTCTCAGCCACCTCCAATGCTTTTTTGCGGTGTTCCAGGAATAGCCTTACTCCGGCTCCTCACAGTTAACCCGAACCCTAATTATAGTTCAGCCCAGTCAGCCATTCCCCATGAGGCTCGCAATTCACCGA
The DNA here is from genome assembly GCA_033296885.1 of Triangularia verruculosa. NCBI lineage: Eukaryota > Fungi > Ascomycota > Sordariomycetes > Sordariales > Podosporaceae > Triangularia > Triangularia verruculosa. The sequence goes on along the minus strand of MU863911.1, from coordinate 100,083 downwards.
GGGCGTCGTGCGGCGGGGGAAGCCGCCGAGATTAACAAGACCCGTCAAACTGAATTCCTATCAAAAATGGAACATTCTGCTGTTACTTCCGATATGAGGGAGGGTTGTACATAACCTTCAGCTCATCGCTGTGCCATTTTGTCTTTGGCATACTCAAACTTGAGGATTAAAGTTGCAGTTCTCGGTGAGGCGTGTACCCTAAGACTTTTGGACGGGAATATCGGACGCACAAGCGGGTCTCAGGGATGAAAATCTTCATGACACTCCGGGCCACGTCAGGGTAGGCCTGGTGATCAAAAGCCTTGTCATTGATCGAAAATCGTACGCTGAGGGAAGTCCGGATTGGATCATCATGTGCATCGCACGTTTGGGATTTCAGATCTTGCAGTTGTTGGGCACTGTAACCGGGCGACCAAAGGTGGGCAGGGTGGTGGGGGAAGGGCACATGTGCCTGCAGCATTCGGCAGCCTTTCTGGAGGCATGGCAGTAACGGCAGATATCGTATTCGTCAATTCAAGACTGAGAAGCAAAAAGAATAACGAGGCGCCTTGATATTCGGCACGAATGAGCCGCGGTTGTCCTCGGTTATGATGGGCGATGTCTTGGGCACTGCTTGGTAGGGCAAGGCTTTCGGACCGACGCGTGAAGGGAATGAGACGTGATCAAGTGCATTTTGTAATTTCCGTCGTGCTCAATGTCCTTGCGGAATAGGGACGTGAGAAGTTGCAAGCGAGATATCTGCAGTTGCTCAGGTATTTTGAATGGTGGGTGAGCTTTGAGTGCTCAGAGTACATTGGATCTCGAGAGACACTCCAGATCGAGACTGATTTCCATTACGTAGGTATCATAAATGTTATTGCTTCTAATTGAGTCGACCCCAGAAGCAATATCCTCAGCCTCCCGTGTAGAAATGTGTTGCATACGCTGATCAGGTAAACTAGGTACTAGAGCTATAACAAACGCCCGAGAAATAAGATGCTTTCTAGAACAGCGGGATGCCCCATCGTGACTTGAACCATGAATCAAGTCTGGGGCTATGGTTACAGTGGTGGAAAGGCAGAGAATCGGTTAGCTGCTTCCATTACAGCAATGAGGCCACTGAGATCTCCTGTCCTCTCAAAGAGTTCCTCGGCATCTTGCTTCTGCTTTAGGAACTCCTCATCTTGAAATTGCTGTTGGATTTGTCGGTCCATCCAGTCACCGGTAATACTAGCGGTTGAGGAGGAATTTTGTCGGGAGGGAGGAGGACTGAACAGTCTGGGTGTTCTGACTTCCGAGATGGTGCTCCCCACTGATGTTGGGTCTGAACAAATCGAGAGCTGATCATCCCCAGAGCTTGGTGACATAGAACGAGGAGTGTCTGGGAAGTGGGGAGAGGGGGTCCAAGAGCCTAATTGTGGTGTCATTCTTTGGACGCGGTTACCCATGTTGAATGATGGTTTTGGAGGTTGAGGACTCAAACTCCACGCTGGGCGCCGTAGATAATCGGGTACTGGCATATGTTCATGAGGTGTATGAAAGGCAGGAGTCCTTGCAATATCTTCCGCCCAGCTAGTTCCGCCTGCGAACAGGATAGAGAGAGATGGTTCCGGAACAACACGATGCCTCGTGGTGAATTTCGGATAAATGGTCTGATACCTCCAATCCACGTGAACAAACAACTCCTGGTTGTTTGCTTTGGTGTTCAGAGATTTCAAATCCACGCCTGATGTCGCGGCCAGGACAGATGTGCTGATTGTGTGAACTTCTTTCGGATCACCAGCTGAAGGGCTGATGGGGAATTCTATCTTTCCCGTCGATAGTCCATTGGGTGTATGTTCATATATCCTGATGATCACAATGGTGGCCTAAAGTTGGTTAGAACATCACTTGGGTATAGGGAAGCTTCTTTGATCTTGTTAAAATCTTGACTGACCGAGTTTATCTCAGCCGTGACTTGAACGGGTAGCAGGCACGACATGTTGAGGGCTTCAAATTCGAAGGCAAAAGTTGGAGAATAATTGTAGAGACCATGAGACGAGCGAGAAAGCCTTCGTAGATAAAAAGAAGGAATGGGAGCTGAAGAATAGGATAGTCAATTGCTATATGTGCCGCAAGGCATTGAAGGGCGACCCCCTTCCAGCCATCCGAAGACATGCAAGCCTTCTGCCTCAAACATGACAAGGCTCTGGATATCAATCCCTTACATAACCCTAACCGCCCGACCCTAACGTCCTGGATATGCCGATCCTGAGCTTTCCCATCCGACGGGGTTGGGCGGCTTGAGCGGAAGACAACATCAGCGATGCATGGATTTCAAGGCTCAGGCGCCCGAAAGCTAATTGGCACTTGCCCAAAAGGGGCTTTTGGAAATCTGCAGGTCCAGAGGGCGCATGAGGGGCACAGCAGCCAAACCAACTCCATGCCAGCACATGCGGCCAGTGGTAGATCGGGAAGTTGCAGTGCGTGCCGCATGGTTGCAGAAGCTGGGGCAGCTGCCAAAAGCTGCGGTGCCCGGATTCAAGGTCCCGAGCACCAAGACGTGAAGGATAGAGAAATGCGGGCAAAGCTTGAAAGACACTGGCTGCTTGGGCGGCTAATCTACCCAAGAAACAAACGGCAAGATTCTCATTCCTGTCAAACTCCAGGACGGGTTTTGTCGGCAAACCATCTGGGATATCAGGCCCATCAGCTTCAATCTCGTCACTCCTGTTACCAATGCTCCTGGAGTCGCTCAACCACGCAGCTGTGGCAGCTGAAAGCAGCCCCACACCAACCATCATGAACCAACCTCAAAGCAGAGTGCTTAGGGGCTCCCTACTGGCTCTTTGGGGCTCCTGCTCTGCTCTGGAAATCCAGTCGATGGTGCTGCACCTGTGGAGTCCATATTTCCATCCCAAAATCTGCCTACCGACGCAAACACTGAACTCTGAGATAGTGTCCGCGACCCATATAACGCCGAGCATCGAACGCCTTGCGCCTTATTGCGCTGCTGGCCCTTCATTCAACGAGTTGGTTGGCCCCAACGTGTTCGATATCGTCCGAAGCTCTGTCTGGTCAAGCGGTTGATCCTCAACTGACCCGGCACCGCTCTCTGCAAACAATTATCCCCAATACGAAAGCTTCTATGCTGGGTCATCGATTACCGACTCAAAACTAGGCCTGGCATTCCTCCCACAAACCTTACTTTGTCGGTGCTCGGAATTTGAGCGCCAAGCCACAGAACCAGGTCTCCATACCCGGACTGTCACCACCGGAGAAGACCACGCCGCCACCCCTCGCTCGTGCGACATCGACACTCAAGAGTGATGGACCAGCGACGAGCGCGAGCTGCTTGGTCCCGCCGGCAAAGATGCCAAGGGTTTATCACCAGGGAGAGTCTCCGCGAAGGCGAATTCTTGACACAGATTCGCATAATGACACGACATGGAGACGTAGTAACGTTACCGAGAGCCCTCGTCACTCCCCACTACGGCCAGTCTTACATGCCTGCAGCAACCGAACAGGTATTCTGCCATGCAACTCGACAACCGACCGCTCGAGAAACACACCTAGCAACCTTACAACTCCCTCGGCAGCTAACTGATGAAGAGGTCCAGTCAGTGACAATGCTATCTCCGATGGGACGACTCACAAGCAATCGCTCACTATGCGTGTGGTTTCTGGTTCCGCAGCTCTCGTTGCCATGGATTCTTGCACGGTTTCCGGTCCTCGACAGCGAGTTGTGTCGCCAGAGGGGGGTGAATATGATCTTGGGACTCCCATTCATCAACTGGTATATGGCCCAGAACGGGTTAGCTAGACCACAACGACAACCACCATACGTTTTTCTCCATAATGATTTGGCTGCAAATGATGATCAGATTCAGAATTCTGGTGAGCAAAATTGGATGGGGAACATGGCTTTGCTCGTTGCTGAGGGAGGGACTGGTTTGGATACGGATATTGACGCCGGCTCCAATCGGGATCAGCCGAATGGGCAGCTGTAACCAGCGAAAGACACGCGAAGGTATGTCGTTGAAATAAACAATGAGGCTCTGCAGCGGCTGACTCTTGTGGTAGGGGTATGCTGGCTTCTAATTATGGCTCCGCCAGAAACGGGTACCCACCGCCATGGTTCTGTGGGACTCCTTTGGGCCGAGACTGTTTTGAGAGCAGCCGGTGGTTTCTCCGCTGGTGCGAGCTTGGGTGCTACAGAACCCACATTGGTTCGTGAACTGTGACGCAAGAACTGTCGCGCAGGTTGACGACGTGATGGATTTTGGTTGGCTCTCGGCTTGCATTCGTCTGGTCATTGGTTGGCCAAGTTGATCCAGTTCAAGCTTCTGCTTTCTGTCCAAGGCCGGTATGTTGGTGTTGGTCATCTTCCAGGATCTGACTCCTTGGGTAGGTATGTACGGTGATTTGAAGGTTCCATTGCTGGTGGGCCGTCGTTCAATGGTTCGAGAATGGCTTCGCAAACGGCAGGGATGGGAGAATGCGACTAATCGGATTTGCCAACGCCGTTTGCGTAAAGCTGCCGGGTCCCGTCAATGGGGGAGACGAGTCATGATTTGACGGCGAAGGTTAAGGCATGGTGGGGGTGATGGATTCCGGATATGGACACCTTTGGCGGGCTGATAGGCAGGAACGCAGAAACAATGCTTTTCCTATGACGTTATTATGATCTCTGTTTCTTTTTCTTAGCTTGAGATTGCGGTGGCTCCGCTTGAATCCAAGCAGGAGCACACTCGTTCAAGGTGGTATAGATACTTGGTCCTTACTTCGAGGTGCCGTTGCCGCGAAAGGATTTGTTGATGGCTTCAATTTCCCCAAGCTTCTTGAGTTATACTGTGGCATACGTCCTGGTGCGAGTTTGGTTGAGAGTTGCGGTGTGAGATGTGAAAGGGCCGGCTGTTGGCATTGTGCGGGTTAGGGTTATGTGCCAGTTCTTGAATCTAGGACCCCTGATTGTTTTTACCCCTGAAGCATCCACTTTTGGCCTCGGCTGTTTAGTATGTGATATCTTACCACCTTCCAACATCTTCCTCGTTCTCTTTGCGCGGCCCACCTTCCTCTGCCTATTTCAGCGAAAAGGCTAAAGGCTCAACACTCTCGCGGAGGGGTTCCTTCAGTTTTAAACCAAGACAGCAGGCCGCTCATTATCTTCGGCTCTTGGTCAGCAGCCTTCTTGTGCAGACTTTAGCTCTCTTTGTCTTGGCTCCACCAGAAGCCGCAGAAACGGCTGGTTGAGGAGGTGTTTATAGTTTGATCGCTGATTGTAGTACCGAGAGTATGATCCTATAGCTTTGGCCGGGTGGTAGATATAATTCAGATTCAATCGGGCACGACGCGTGCAAGTCGCTGTAGAAATATCCGAGGAGGGTCCTGGATGTGTCGATCCCCCCACTGTTACGAGTTACATAAGGTACCTATACGATGTGGTTGTGTGATGCATTATAAGAAAATAAGACACTAAACGGTTTTCATTATACCTAGTACACCATCGTCTATCTTAGCAAGCCTCGTAGCCATCCAGTCTTAATAATGATGCCGACCCACTAGTCTGTCGACAAAAAAGCACAAAGAAAAAAGAGAATCGCAACATGATCATACATTGCACCAGACTGCCTCAACCGCCCTATGATAAAAGAAAAACATAACAGGAAAGAATGATAAAGAAAACAACTGATGTATGTTTCTGTCCATGAAGAGGCAAAAGTTGGCTACCTAGCAAACCCCTGAGCACGGATTGCTCGAGTGGTCAGAGTGGGTGCTGTTGGATGGTGACATTGAGGGGAACCTCTGCCGTTGATATTGGCAGTTGGAACTGCTTACTAGCCGACCGAAAAGATGCAGTTGAATTTGCATGACCCGAAGCAGGGCCGATATGTCTCCTGTCCGCTGCCGGCAGCGCTCAACATGGCGGCGTAGTTCCACAAGATGACATTGCCCAGATTGCGGAGAAAGTTGAAGATTATCCCTTCTACGCCTCCGGTGAAAGCTGGGTCGACGAGGTTGAGAGGGTTTCTCCACCTTTGGTTGTTTACAAGTGGGAAGTGATCTCCTCTGTTGCTCCAACATTTCCTGCTGGACCCGAGCGGTTTCTGTGTATTTCGCTGCAATTGCCTCTGCCCAGACTAGGTTCTGAGTAAATCCCAACTTATAACTCGATTCGGTCGTCGTGTCCGCGAGACAGGTAATCCTGTGCGGCGTCTTAAAAGTCGGATATAGGCTCGTCGTGTTGTTGGTGAGACTCCATTCTGCCATGACATATACAGATCCGAGAGCGAGGCGACGTTCCAGCTCCTTGTGGTCAGACTTCGCAATCATAGAGCACAAAATACTGAAAGGCATTGTGTTGTCTTGGCCGGAGGTCTCGCTCGAAGTATATTGAAAGCTGCGAGCTTTGCGGAATCTTTGGAACATCGATGGAGCACCGATGATCGCAACCGAGCGAAGGTACACCCGAGCTGACTTTGAGTCGTTTAGCACGTGGCCTATATGCCAATTAGGCGAGTGAGTACTCACTTTGTCTTCCTGGCTCTCGGTCTTGATTTGGATGGCGGGCTTAGCCGGTGACATCTTGAAGAACAGGTCCTGAAGAGATATGATAGATCTGATTGACTTTGAAGTCTCCCTTGACAAACGGGTCCGGCACGAGGGCAGCCTCTCCTTATAATAGTTACCAGAGCCTCATGGAGCTCGGGACAAGGTCAAATCCTGGCCGCAAATGGGGCGCTGCTGTCAGGGCCATAGGGCACCCATGGGACACTGTAGTGCTTGCTATCGTGGCAAAATGCGTGTCATCATCACTATTCTTCACACAAGGTTTTCGGTGACTTGTCCGTACATCCACTGGTCTCATGAGTTTTCGGGCACAAGGCCGCGACCTAGCTGCCCTTCATGAACGACATGCCCGGGCGCCTTGCGAAATGGGGACGAGGCTCCTCGCTTGATGTACCTTGCAATCGATAGCCCAACGATTTTTCTGCAACTGGAAATTGCGCCGCAAACTTGATGCAACTTTGTGCTCAGCCGGCCAATCAATGTGAACCTGAGGCTGAGGTACGCGCCTGCCCACCCTCCAACGCCAGGTGCAGATGGAAGTTTAAAGTTGACCATGCTTCCAGTTCTCGGTGAGCTGCGACCTTTAAGCTTTCCCCTTCCATTTGCTGCCTTTTGGCCTTGTGGCCGTGACTCTGAGGCAGGTTCTTCAACGGGTGGGCATTTTCCCGTCCCTCATCGACACCATCAACAACCTTTCCATTAGGTCCGCCACACTTACTCTGCCCTGGTCTTGGCACAACCAAAAGTCCCGTCCCCCCACTCGGAAGCTGCAATGCTCCCCCATCGCGATCGAACGGCCGAACGACCACCCACGCCGCCTGCATCGCGAACAATAGCTCCACCGTGCGAAGTTTTTGCCCCTTGGAATTCCAGAACAGAATACACACTCTGCTTGATCGACACTCCAGAATGGAAAATGGAGCATGAGGTGGATTTTGGAATTCCTTTTTCACGGGCAGTGGCTGTGATGGAGACGAAGCCTCACAACTTTTCCACATAAGCGACTATTGGGCTGATTTCCCCATACCGCAAAAGTTGTTCGTCGACCGCCAAGGTCCCGTTTACAGTGTATCGGCCTGGTATTTCAGAAAATGGTCTGTTCATACCGCCGGCAGCGTGTTCTTGTCCTGCTCTCCGCCATTGAACACACCCCCAGTGTACAGCGTTTGGCCAAAGTACATGTCCTTCCATTGTCAGTGGCCAAACAGATGTCTGTTTGGTTTGTCGGTTGCTCCGCCCTACTATTCCCCCCTGGTCTCTTCTTCTTGAATAGGTAGGTTTACAAACCCGACTGCAACAATTTCCCTTTCGTCTGCACTCTCAGATTGCAACCCCTCCCTTCTGTTTTGTAGATTTGAAGATACATATACAACGACGTCGAGCACGCGCGAGCCTCCGATAGACACAGTTCCTCCCATTTTCCTTTTCCACATTGTGGTTTTCCCTCTCTCCGTCGCCATCCATCTTCGTCACCCACTACTTAATCTACTGTAGACCACCATGATTTAACCAAAACTTTTGCTGCGACTTCATCCGCTAACTTGGACCCGCTGAGAGAGGTAAAACCTGCACCCTTTCCTGCGCCGCTCAAAGCCAAGACGCTCCAGCGACGCTCGGGAGCTAGGCCGCTTGATTCTTAGAGCGACATTTGTTTTCGACCTCTGTTGTCCAAGAATACTACAAACAGCAGCTGAGCACGACTACAGTGTAGGTAATGACTTCACCCCTCCAGGTTGCTCCACTTTGACTAAGAGGTCTCAGTACCTAGCTCAAGGCAACGCTTTCGAAAACACCGACAACATGGCAGAATCCCAACCTGGCTCTAGTCGCCATTGGAGGCGGACGGTGGACAGGGACAGAGCATTCAACTCATCCCGAGAGTGTTTGAAATCGGTTGAGCTCCTCGTCAGGGTTACCCATGGCGCCACTGTTACTATGAACGCCTACTTTTCGGAGCATTCCGAGGACTGTTACATCTCGCGAGATGCTCTCGAGCCCCTTGGCTGGGATTACCAGACGGACAAGATCCGCAAGCGCAAAATTAGCCCATGGGGCATCCTCAAACCGATCGGCTCGGTCCAGCTTTGTGTTCGCCAACCTTCTAAAGATCCTACCACACCCTTCAAAACCATCACCTTCCATGTGGTTGAAGGATCGCCGAGTCAGAACAGCTTTGGCCTCGTGATCGGCCAATCCGGCTGCAACGAGATCCTTGGGAAAGAATTCAACTTTGTCCAGTTCAATGAGAACTGCCGGAGAAAATGGGAGAGGCAGCGGCGTCGGGAGCAGGAGCAGGAACAGGCCTTGCGTTAAGAGCAGATTTGACAGCAGGAACAGGCTTGGCAACAAATCCGGTTGCAGTTGCAGTTGGAACAACAGGGACATGGACTTCAAGGCTACGAGCACCAAGACTATGAACAGTACGGCTACAACCAGTACGGCTACAACCAGCAGTTGGGGCAACAACCATGTCAGGGATTCCAAGACCCGGCATGGCACGAGCATTACGAACCGATGGAGGAAGACGGGGATGGGGATATGGATCAAGATGGGGATGGGGATATGGATTGGGACGAGGAGGAGATGGATTAGAGCAAGGCCTTGGACACCTCAAGCAGGTCTATCAGGTAGGATACTCCTTTTCCTATAAAATACCAGAAAGCAGAACCAAAACTAACAATTCGCAGACGAACTCGTGTGGCATTCTGATGAACCAACACCTGGCTTTTTCTTGTATAGATGTTTTAGCGTTGGTGGTTGTTTTCGATCGTCCTCTCCCCGAGTCCCTCATTTCTTGGTGGTTTATGATCTAGCCACGATATCTGCATCTGCACTTACACTTGTACCGAGCCCTCTCCTACTCGACTGGCTAGGGCTGGTTATGACTGAAGACTCAATATCTCCTTGTTTACGTTTTCGACTTCTCTTTCATTTTTGTTGATGCACAATCTCATGCAGCGCCTGCACACTGGCGCGAAAGCCCAGCTGCTGTCATTCATTTGCTATTCTTGCACGCTATTTTATCCTTGTTCTGTTCTCGCCGGTCATTTGTATCTCTATATTACCTATATACAAGTACGAGAATAACACTTTGCCGTTGGGAAGAAAAGGAGCTGACTCTTGTCGTCGCATTGCGGTGATAACTGAGATACAGTATCAACTACACCATTCTACCCTGTCATTACATCTAGAAATCATGGTAATGATTCCTTCTCCCTGAAAGAATGCTCCGTTTCAAACAAGCATATCCTAAGGTACCTGTAGGGTTTCGTCCGGCATATCCGTCTCATTTAGACATGTGCCGGTGAGATTTCATCGGGATCTTGGTTGTAGATGCCAACAAGCTTCTCAGTTCAAGGGTCTTCGCCACAGCCATGCATTTTGGTCGCCCTGGTGTGCCTGTCCCGTCTGACCTCGGACAGGGTCTTCACATGGATGATGGGATAAGATGCGGGAAGGACCGATGACCTTGGGTGCAGAGTGTGTACCAACACTACACAAGTACCTTGCTTGCTTGGATCCATCAGACCCAGATTCGTCACTATCGTGGTCAAAAGTATGATCAAAACTTCTGCTTTGCGGTCTCACCGCCATTGAGGCATCCGAAAACGAGGGATTGACCTCCCAGAGAGAGAAAGGCCTGGCAAACCGCACTCGAGTTCTGTTGGCGGCGTAATTTTTGAGCAGCCCCAGTGCTGCCTAGGTACTTCGTACCCTACATGTATGATCCATCCGAGTTTGACGTTCTTCGGTTTGGGCATTGCTGACCAGAAACTCAATTGGGGCCCAATGTCCGGGGGAAATAAATTGAGTGAGATGCTGAAGATGTGGGAGGGAGCCCGTGTGGTATGCATGGAGACGGCGGTCTGCAGCGTGCATCCTTTCGTGTGGACGAATGGTGCACAAATCGGTGGCTTTCGTGGAGTTCTGAGTGGCACAGCACTTACACACATACAATTTCCTTTTTAGGACGAGGTGGGGTCTGTCCAACCAAACGCCACCAACCGGGAAGACACCCGAAAGGCAAGCCACACTCAACAGGTCTCGTCTCGTCTTGTCTCGTCGGGAACTTGGGATCGAGTGTTTAGGGTTGGTGGGTGCATGTCATGAAAAAGCTGTCTCCTGGATGTCTGAACGTGGCCGCCTTGTCTTGTTTGCTTTTTCTTTTAGGCGTTGCAACCAATTGAATCGCGTGTCAATATATGGAGGGGTGCTTGAGAAAACACCCTCGATGCTTGGGACTACCGTAACAATTTGACAATCGATGCAATATCGCGGATGCAGGTGCATACGTTGCAACCGTGCTGCAGCTTGTCATCACCAGGAAGCTATGCACTTGCAGCTGTGTGGCAATGATTACAGATGGCTGCATGCTATCTAAATTCCCCATTATTGGTACGGCGTGATTGGAAAAAGCATTTGAAGAGCCCAGATATCCAATTCCCAGTCCTGCGGGAAAAGATATTAGGGGTAAATGGTCGGTTTAGATGATTGAACCGGCTTGATGTTTCCGCCCCCACGGCCCGCGTGCAACCAAGCTTTTCCCTCTCCATTGCTTTGCCTCTTTCGCTTGAGAGTACTTCGGGACGGATGTGTCGGTAAAGCCGCTGTATTGGTCACCCTCTTGCTTCGACTCGAGAGGAACCACGTTTTGAGAACCTAGTCAGCTAAACATTATGTATCATGTATCACACCACCTTCTACACTGTTTCCGATGTTATGGCATGCCATACAGTGACGCCTTGCCAATCGCAGTAAGAGACGGCAGTCCCGGACGTGCGGGCGCCAGCAGGTACCTCCCCGTCACACTATGACAAGCCATTTTAAGGCGTCGTAAAACGGCGAGGTTTGCTTGGGTGTTGGATCAGGTACCTTAGGGTCTGCGGCGTCACCTGAGAACGGGGTAATGCATACAATTCCCGTTAAGCCCAACCCCCGTCCGACAAATCATAATACCTGCCACGATGTTCACACCCCTTCGCTCAGCCACCTCCACTGCGGACAAGGTATTCGTCCTATCACAGCAACAAGACTCGACAGTTCAACTGTCACGGAACGGAACGATGCGTCTGTGTAAACACCATCATTCATCAACATGTCACATTTCCTTCGGTCCATGATATGAACTTTCAGTGAAAACGCCCCGCTGTGATGATTGGTAAAGGCAAAAGAGCCTAGCTGCTAGGTAAAATCTCGTCGCCTTGTCCTGCCACCTGCACAAGAATGGAATTTTTGTTGCAGTAGCCTGAGTCAAAAGATCCTGGTAGATGTTGTGATAACGAAGTGATTAGATCGGCCAATAGAAACCCGACCGGTGAAGAGAATAGTTGATCCGGACACTTACGTTTAGTGGTAATAGGAATTCAGGCGTCCACGCTGGCTTCTGCAAAGGGTTTAGTATGTCGGTGAAAGCATGCTCACCAAGGCCAAGTAAGTGATACGCAGTGAACAAAGTGATCTATCACGAACCATCCGGAACCCGAGTCTTGATCAAAGTAGGTATGTTGCCCCATTAACATAGTAGAATGGTTAACAGTAATTTGATGTTTAGGTGCTGGAAGGCTCTTAGTTCTGTTGCCTGGTCGCTGGGCCAATTTCGTTGATATCATAATACTGCCTAAAGCTTCTAGTGGCGTGGTACCTACAATAATTGGACCGCGGTTATATCGAGTGACCACCGGAAGCTATTTTAGCGAGAGAAAGCGAATAAAGAAAAAGGCCAGCACTGAATAATATGCTAGCCCCTCTTTATCAGCACTAGAAACTCGACGTCGAAGCTTGCTATTAGTAGAGGCAAATACCCGGGGGGTTCTTTCGGGCAGTAAAGTGAGGTAGTCGCTAAACTTAATATTATATTTGAGAGTTAATCTTAATACGGTATCGTCGAGTTCTCCGTCTTGCGATTCTGAGGTGAACTGCGAGCATTGTTGTTGCAGTGATCCTTGCGTATGTAGCCCCGGTTCATGCCGTCCATCTGAGCTGTACAGCCTCTTCGCTTTCCATCAATGCCACAGGGAGCCGAATTCCATTTGTCTCAGAAAGCCGCCTTTGTACCTATTTCGAGGCGAGTGATCGTGCCCATTGGCGGGCACGCCGTCCAGGACGTGGCGGGTAGAGAGCTACCGTTGTCAACCCTGCAAAAACATGGCGGGTGAACAACGTCAACATCCTAGTAGGCCTAGCCCATCACATCAGCGCTGAGACCACCGCCCTCCTCATCTTTCCATGGATTACTCGATCCGGAATATCCCGAAAAAGCCTCGTTGCCTTCATTCATTACCATTCCCACCAAGATAGTTCCGGCTCGGGTTCCCGTCCACTCTTACAAGACTTTGCGGCACCGCCTCTCCCGGCGGAGAATACCCTCCTAGAGCCGTCACAGCCGCCGCAAATCCCCTCCAAAAATCACAAGGCGTTCTCTGATTCTTGTCATCACTGACCGTCGACATGCCCCAGCCACCCACATCCAGCACGCCCGTGATCTGCTCACCCCTCCCACTAACAGGATGATCCCAGCGTATCGCCGGCGGTAAATTCAGTAGTTTTCGGTTGGTATTCGGATTTCCCGTCGTAATGTACGAGGCAAAGTAGCTCTGCATGGCTGTGCTGATGCCTGCTACCAGGGCGCCGAGGACGGGTACAAAGAACATGGCGAGGTCGTCGAGGAATGTGTCCGAGGTGTAGGCTGTGCTGAAGAAGGTCGGTATCAAGTCGGTGGCATGTTGGCCGGGAAAGACGCTGTATTGCATGTTCCAGACTTTGCTGTCGCCGAAGGCTTCTGTGAGGTCTGTGGAGACAGAGTTGGATATCAGCATTCTAGACCCTCGCAGTGACAAGAGTGCCTGGACTTACGCCTGATGTGGCACGTAAAGCAGCTATCCCTGGTGAACTCTGTCATTCTGGCCGACTGAGTAGTATACTTTGGCTTCTTGGCACCCTTCACAGGAGGATAGGCCTCCTCAACCTTGTCGTTGACACCCGCCGTGAGGGTGTCGTTGGGAAACACCTGACGCAAGAATCCAGAAAACTGCGCATCGGTCTGTATGGAGCCACTGACAAACAGGCTCGCTTCGTCTGCAACATGTGACAGTATCAGAGATTCGAGCTTCCAAAACTTTCCCAGGACAAGCTCGAGGCCTGGGAGCTGGCGAATGAACTTCCCATCCGGTGTCGGGCCAATTGCAAACGTTCCTGGTGCCTGCTTCACATTAAGTGCATTATTTGCTTTGATCAAGGCCGTCGAGTCAGCAGCTCGAAGACACGTCAGTCCTTTGCCCTGGCAGCCGGCCAGCGTTGTAAAATCCTGAAATGTGTTCTCAACTTTGCCAGCACGGTCCCATATTGGCTGAAAGGCTGGGGACTGGAGGATTGCCCTCGAGAACAGAGGATCGAGGCTGCCACCTTCCGCAACGATGTGATGAAGTATCGATGATGCCCCAGCCGATTCACCCATGGCAGTAACTTGAGTAGCATCACCCCCAACTAAATGGATATGGTCCTTCACCCACTGAAGAGCAGCCCTTTGGTCGTGCAAGCCAGCGTTTGGAAGCCCGTCTCTCTCCACAGAGCTTCCGGCAAGAAAACCAAAGGCACCCAGTCGGTAATTTATGGCAACAAAGATCATGCCGTTGTTGGATTGCCCTATCATGCCACCTCCGTCGTAGAAGGGCAAATCCGGTGTCATCGTATCCTTGGAGCCAAACAGAAAACCGCCACCGTAGATCCATACAACAACTGGTAGCTTAATCGACGGATTTTTAAGTGCTTTACCGGGGACGTAGATGTCAAGGAAGAGGCAGTCTTCGCTTCCTCCAGAAAACACCGGCAATGGGATACCACCAAGACTGGATAGACAATCAGCTTCCAACACCTTGAAGTTTCTCACGAAGATAGCACATACAATTGGTTGATAGCAGCCCCGGCTGGAGCGCTGTTCCCCAGTCCAACCATATTGATCCCGTTCGGCGCTGACTGTATGCATTTTGGGCCATAGCTGCCATCCTGGATAGTGCTATTCTGTGACGGAGGAGCTGGCTTGGCCCATCTTAGCTCACCGACGGGCGGAGCGGCATATCTAATGTTTTTGAAGATGTACCCGTTTTATCATTAGCTTGATGGATGACTCGGGCGTCAAGGTGTGGGAACTCACAAATCGCTCGAAGATCGGTAACTCGAGGCCCTGTACGATCCATATGGCAAGGTAAGTATGGGCAACGTCGACTGCGACTGAAAACTAACACCAGGTCTCAAAGGAATGCAAGTGACAAGAGAGATGCAAAAGAAAAATGAAAGGAGCGACCTGAAAAGCGCCATTCTGACTGGACAAATAGCAACACACAGCAAACCACCATGCCTGGAAATTTGGCAAGGACCCTCCCAGGAAAAGACGAGGCCATCAAACATGGGAGAGATTGCTCATATATCAGCATTCGAGAAAGCTTGCCTAGCAATATACCAATAGCCCCCACCCCTAGGTCAGCATGGAAAACGCCTTGATCGATCTCGCCGGACCGCTCGGCCGACCCATCCGGCCATCACCTCTGTCCCCTCCGACTAAATGAGCAGTTACAGAAGCTCTCATCAAGCTTTTGACAGAATCAGAACCTTCCTCAAAAGGAAGTCATCTCCATAAGATCGCGCCGCGGACGCAAGGTACGGGAGTCAGCGCCTCGCCTCAACGTCCCCAGTGCTCTGGTGGGGCGCCAATCAGCGTGCTCAATTGACTTGCTCATGTTCGCGAGGTTGTGATATGGATTCGAGCCATCGTCTAATTGGCAGCCCTGTCAGGGTTGAGGGCCAATCAGTGTGTTGCCATTCGCTCTTTCCATGATGCTCAATTGCTTGTTTTAGAGGGTGTTCTGTGCGCCTCGTCTGTCGCATCAAAGGCAGACACGAAAGGCAAGGTCGTGGTGCCGGTCGCGGTCGCGGCCATTATGCGCAAAAGATGGGAAATCTTCGAAGCGCAGAAATGGAGTGACAGTAGATGCGAGAAGTCAAGACGCCTCGGTCGACTACAGATGAATGATGCAAACGTCTCTTTGCATTGCAAGTAGTAAGCTGAACATCCAGGAAACGATGGGTGAGTGGTTGTGAGATGAACGCAACTCCACTATTAAAAAGGGGGCATCAATCAACCCTAACCCTCTCTTGGTGGTCAAGCTCGAGGTGAGGAAGAACTTATGCGGATAGAAGCAAGCTGCTCGGTCAAGAATATGTAAGGGAGGAATCAATTGGTAATCTCCCCTGGGTAAAGGCACAGTCAATAATGTATGTCTCTCCACATATAAACATAAACAACTAGCACAGTTCCTGAAGATTAAGAGTTGGCGTTCTTAAAGATATGTACACCACCACAACACCACCATAACAACCCAGTCTTCTTCTGCAACCATACAAAAATATTCATAACATAGCTAAAGATTTATACCACACATCACCAAACAGAATCAAGCAAAGCATCCCGCCTCAGTGCCCACTTTTTCAGCATGAAAAAATGAAACGCGTTAAAAATACCATGCGCTTATCCCTCATTTTCGCCCTTCAACCCCCTAACCGTTTGTCCTCTAGTTTCGACTTTTGATACCGCAGTTGCCCCCACCCCCAAACCCCACGCCAAATCATTAGTGTCCATCAGAAAACAGTTTACTGCTCCCTCGGCGCAGATCTGCTGGCAATGCCCTCCTTAACGGCAGCCAGAATCAAATCCTTAGCCTTCTCAACACCTTCCTTGGTACCAACAACTTCGATGGCCTCGCCTTTAGCTTGGTCACGAGGAACGGTGATCTTGCAACCACTCTGCTTGCGGATAGAGTTGACCTTGCTGCCGCCTTGACCAATAACAAAGCGGTATGTGCGGGGATCAGGCAGGATCAAGTAGCCGGTGGCATCCTGCTTCTTGGCCTGCTCCAACGCGGTTTCGATGGCCTTCTTGGCCTTCTCGATGCTTTCGGCGGAGCCGCGAAGCACCC
Organism: Triangularia verruculosa; assembly: GCA_033296885.1. NCBI lineage: Eukaryota > Fungi > Ascomycota > Sordariomycetes > Sordariales > Podosporaceae > Triangularia > Triangularia verruculosa. Next base: position 83,587 of record MU863911.1, on the reverse strand, counting down.
ATGGGATCTCACCCTCCTCAGACGATGCGCCCTCGACAACTTTCCAGGAATGGGCATCGGCAGTGGTTTCCTCGTCATCGGTAATCAGGGGAAGAGCACCATTAGACCGGGCGTCAGGAGCGGCAGGTCTGGGTGGAACAGCCTGTCCAGCATGGTCGACGGTAACACCAAAATCATTCCGGAACTTGCGGAAGATCTGGCCATTGTTGGAGATGGCATGGTGGAGAGCGCGGGGAACCTGTACGGTCTCACCCGGCTGCTCCTTGACCAGAGACTCAATATGAGTCTTGGCCTTCTCAACATCGGGAGCTTGGCCGACAATCTTGACACCAGTCTGGCCGCTTCCCTGGCGGGGAATGTCGATCGAGACCTTGAACTGGTTCTCGAGGCCACGCTTGATGTCACCACCACGACCAATCAAAGACCGGTGCTTCTCGACAGGCACCTCAAGGACATCGGTGACCTGGCTCTCGCGCTCAGACACAATAGCCTGGATCTGAGAAATGATCTTGTCAACAACCTCGGTGCGACCCTCGACCTTGATGGTATTTCCATCGGTATCCTGCTTAGGGAACTGGATTGCGCGAGCAAGCTCACGGCGGTCATCAGAACCGCCAGCGTTGACGACAATATCACGCAGATTGGCACCTGTAGCCGTCAGTAAATGTTTGCTAGATATAATGTGCATAGATCTATACTTACCGCCGGTGCCGATGAGGGCTTTGTGGTACTTGCGGTCGACATCGATGGTTTTGACCACAGTGTCATCAAACACAACCTTCTTCTCCTGGAGAGCCTTCTTGGCAGCAGCAACTTGGGCCTTGGTACCCTTGATCTGGATTTCAACCTCAGCTTCACCGTCTTCCTTGGCGCTGGGGATATCAATCCTGGCTCCGGTGGACGTGCGAAGCTGCTCCAAGACAGCACCTCCAGATCCAATCAGCGATGGCAGCTGCTTCTGCTGGAAAGTGATGGTGTCGATGAACGAGTTATCCTTGAGATACTGCAACAGCGAGAGGATCTCGTCACGGGCCTCATCAGCTCCACGCTTGGGTCCTCTGACGATGACCTCGTCTGATGCCTGCTGACGACGAGGCTTCCCAGCATCGCTAGAGTCTGCGACGGATTCATCATCCTTGGCGGGCTTAGCAGTGCGGGGGAAGTTAATGATAACCTTGTAACGGGTCTGGAGACGGTTGATCTGGGCACCCTGAGCACCGATAAGCTCGCGGTGGAACTTGGGCTCGATCTTCAAAACGTGAGTAGCCTCGTCCTGGAGCTGCCGGCCGAGAGCAGAGATATGAGCTCTAGCAGCCTCAGCCTTGGCCTTGGGACCCTTGAGCTGAACCTTGCCATCATTGACCTGGATGTCAACGTCGAACTTGTCGCGGAGTTCCCGAATGTTGCTTCCGCCCTTACCGATGAGGTGGTTGGCAAACTTCTGGGGGAACTCAAACTCCAAGATGAATCCACGCTCTTTCTCGTCTTCCTTCTCCTGCTCAATGAAAGCCTGGCACTTAGCCACAAGCGATTCCACAGCAGAGCTAGGGCCCCGGAAGTTGATGAGCGAGCCGGTGTTTGACACACGAACAGGAATCTGGTTCTCAGGACGGTTCTCTTGCTCCTTCTTGATGAACCTGCGCAACTTCTCATGGAACTTGGTGGGGACGTCCATGGTGGCAGCAGTCAGGGGATCTTGCTTAGCGATCAAGCCAGTGATGTAGGTCTGAGCCTCATTCAACCACTTCTGCATCTCAAGGAGATCGGCCTGGCTAGGCTGAGCCCGGGGAATTTCGTAGGAGTCGGGGCTTGTGCGGCCCTCGTAGACAAGAAGCAGAGGAGCATCGGCCTCGGAACCTTGCGGGATGACAAGGTGAACACCGTAGTCTTGTCTAACCTTGGGCCTTGCTTCCTTCTGCAGGTAAGCGTGGAAGAAGGGGTCGACGGCAGCTGTCGTAATGCGGGCGGGAGGGTGCCCCTCGACAATGCCCTTCACTTCGTTCGAAGCCCGGATAGCATTCTTACCATCACGGGCGTAGAGCTCCCATGGAAGAGCGCCACTGGCATTAAAAGGGGTGTTGAAGTGTACATGGTGCAACTTCTCCAGCCGCTCAATTTCCTTCCTCTCACGGAGATAGCGGGTAACATTGCGGGCGTGGGCAGCAGCAGACGGAACCTGGCGGAAGTACCGAGTAATGTCAAGGTTGGAACTCTGCATGTTCATGGCCAGATCCATAGCCACATCGGAAGCAGGTGTGATCTTGTCAGAGGGTCCGATGATGGTGACGGTTTCGTCGTCATCATCGGTAGGCAGAACAACAATGCATCCGGTCTGGTCGAAGAACTGATCCTGAGGAATGCCCTTGTCACCAACGATGAACTGATGACGCCCCTTGTTGAGGGAGAACTGGTCAACCGCCAATTGGCGGCGGAGCTCCTCGGCACGTCTCTCAATCTGCTCCTTGGCAGCCCTGACAGCATCACGCTCACCAGTAAGCTGAATGAAGTTATCGGCAGCGGGATAGAAGACTGGAGGCTGCCCACCCTGCGGCGCCACTGGTGGATGAGCAACACGAACGGGGTGCGAAGGCACCTGGACTTGGAGGTCTCTACCCTGCTCCAGGCTGCCGACCAGGCCGTTCTTAGCAATGAAGGGGAAGAACTCGGCAGGGATGCCCTTGAGTCGTGTGTTGACGTTGGCAGCCCGCTCATTGGCGATCTTCAGGATAGCGTTACGAGCAGCAGCAGCCTGCTGGGAGTTGCCCTCGATCAAGACATCAATGGTGCTGTCATCGTCCTCGTCGTCAGGGGCAGCAGGAGCATCCTCCACCCTGGGCATTTGGATCCTAGCGCCGGTCTTCTCCTGCAGGGCCTTGATGGTGGAACCACCCTTGCCGATGACATGGGCCCTTGTAGAGCGAGGAATCGGCACCTTGATGGTAAGCTTAGTGCCGATCTGGTTGATGAAGTCCTTGAGGGCCTGGGTTGCGATATCCTGGGCACCCGTAGCTTCAACCCTGACCTTACCATCCGCCATGGTGCTAACTTTGATAGGGGCCCGCGACCTACGGTTGAAGTCCTTAGCGATATCTGGCAGCGGTTTCTTCAGCTGAGCACGAGGAAGCACGTGCTGGGGCTCGAGAAGCGTGTATTCGACATTGCGGCCCGGGATGGAGATGCTGGCTGGGCCCCGGACTGCCAGAGGCGTAGGGGTCGCGGCGCCGGAGGGTGGTGCGGACGTGGGTGGGGTGCCATTGCTTTCGCTTGTGCCATTGGCACCAGTCCTCTTGGCCCAGATACCGGTAGGACGGGCTACAGGGGCGGGTGCAGTCCCGAGTTCTGGGAAAAGCTCACGGGACTGAGTAGCAATGCTGGCTGCCTTCGCTGGTTTTGGGGCGGCTGCTGGCGGGGCAGACTCCGTGGTAGAGGCCTCATTGCTGGCAGCAGACTTGGGTGGGAGCTCTTCGTCTGGGACGTCCTCGACCATTACGTGGTGCGCGGCATGCTGTTGCAGAAGCTGGCTAGCAGCTGAGGGCTCAGCAGTAACGTTATCGGCCATGATTTCGAGACAGTTATCGATATGCGTAACGGGGGGGAGACGAATGAGAGAGCCTGGCTAAGTCTGGCAAAAGTTAGAAAAGGTTGACTCCGATACGACGTCCAGCTAACGCCCAAAAGCTTGTGGCGGCGAGGGGGAGTGGGGGCATCACACAACGAGTGACTTACGCCTGGATTAACGGATGGTCGTTGGGAGGGAAGAGCTATTAAAATCAATGACAGTCGGTCTCGCGGAGAAAGACTGTGGAAAGGGGAGCCGTGATGACGGTGTGCTGCGGCAGGCAGGGGGGAAACCGAGGAAACAGCGGAAACAAATATTAACACGGCGGGCGACGATGATGGGGTTTAGAGCATCATGCGCAGGGGATTGACGCAATTGCTGATCAGTGGCTATAGGTATAGGAGGGCGGGATGGAACGAGCAGTGCGACGGCCGTGTGGAGGGCAGCACAGAGAAAAGGCCAGACAAGCAATCGATGAAGTTGCTCAGAAATGGGGCCTCGCGGTCTGGAGCAAGCTGGAGCCAGGTGGACATTTGACACCTTCTCCAATCGAGCCTCACCAAAAAAAATGTTTGAGCAGGGGACCGACCTGGTAGCGCCATCCAACCCCGGGGCCGAGGTGGGTCAGACTTGTTGTCAAGCCACACCACCCGCCGACCATGCCCCGCACCACCTGCGGCTGCCACGCCTGCCACGTCCGCCAACCGGCCTTGGATCGCATCTTTGCAGCTGTCAAGCTTCAACCGCCAAGGTCAGCATTCGAGAACCCTTCAGCCTGACTCTTTCTTGCTCCAGCACCAACATGCATCATCTTTGCAGGCTCTGGCTTCTGTGTTACAGCCTGGGTTGGCTTTCAGTCTTCGCAAGGGAGTACCTTTCCATCTTGCCAAAGAGACAGGAATATTCTTCGAGTCTAGAGTCCCTTCGGGACCTGGGAGAGCACCTGTTTGTCAGGTGTAGCAAAGGATAGTTGGCGGATGTGATGACAAAGTAGATCACGAGAAGTTGTTAAAGTTTCCAAAGGAATATCAAAGTGAGAATTTTGCCAAACGCACCTATGGTAGATGAATGTCCGGGATTCGCTCGTTACATAGCTCCAGGTTTAAGAGTACCGAGGGTCTCAGCCCATGTGTGTCTAGGAACCTTATCGAGGTCTTGCAGATGTCTATATCCCAAAGCTTGCGGATTTTCAACGATTTCAGCAAACCGAGCTCGGGTTTTCCTTGAGCCTAGATGGGCTTCAAGACCTAGGTAGACAAAGTCGACGGCACAGCCCTAGGTAGCCTTCAAACATATCGAAGTTTGAAGGCCATAGGCCCGAGATGTCTATGAGTATGCTTTGTCGGGAAACCCAATGGTTGTGAGAATGGTACTCTTGCACCCGTTAACAACGGCCTACGACCAGGCGTTGAATGGAAACGCTAGCATCGGCTCGATCAAGCTGGCCCTAGACTGCGCCGATATGTGCACTCCCGTTTTCCGCGCCGAACTGTCGTGTGATTTAAAGTGTCCCGACTTTGTTCCTCGCCCGAGCCCGTTTCATCACTAGGCCTTCAGCGGGCAGGTGGAAGAAGGTGGCGTCTGTCGTGTGCCGAACAGCTAATAAGAGGCATGGGGTTTGTGAACACAACGTCGTTAACCCCGGTATTCATCATCTCCCTTCATTGCATAACGGCGTATATCTGTCCAGTCAGGTCACTGTGGTGCTGGTCTCCTTTCACGAAGCCAGGTCCGTGTCTATCACCCATTGGCCCCTTGCCCAGATTGTTCGTTCATAACTGAGACTCGGAGAAGGCGTTTCATGCGAGACTGGATGGCCGCAGGTGAGTCGAGTATATGGTGACTTGGCTGTACTGCTGCTGTCAACAGATGTAGAGTGCCTGTGGTTTGGTCAAAAGAACGATGTCAGAAATGGTTCCGAAGACGCAAGAAGACAAGCCATTCCAGAATAAAGCCGTGCTATAAGCTAGTGGCAAGAGTGCCAAAGGCGAGAAGCTGCCTGCAGGAACAGGATCGCCTCATGCTGTGTGCGCGGTTGGAGCGTCTAGAGTCAGCCATGGAGCTCAGATCATTTGTTTCGCAGTGTAGTCTATGTCTCGGGAACTCCAAGCCTATCTCCGGGGAGAGCGCTTCATCGTTTTCTTCCGTGGTGCAGCTGTCCGTTTGTTTCTCATGTGCTGCCGGATCTCACTGGCTTCCGTTGATGTTCTGGAAGGTCTGCCCACTGTAGGCTTGCTCGAACCACACGGTGTACAAGCTGGTACAGTACGAGAATGTCCCGGCACATTCCTTCCACGGATCCAAAAACAGTCACGGAGTGACGAGGGTTGGTACATTGACTGCATACTTTTTGCTGCAGCCGTTCCATCGACAGGCGATTGGAGAAGTTGGGGTCCATCAGGTGGAATGTCTGCAGGTGCCTTGATGGGACCGTAACTCGCCGTTGCTGTTGTATCGTAGGCCATAGCAGGGGGCCCTATAAGACATCCTAGGTAGTAAGAACCAGCAACACTACAAAGACATGACCGCGTGTCTGATTAAGAACGGCCATCGAAGACTCGTGGTAATTACCTACCTAGCAGAAGCGCTGGTTGGACCGATCCATGGACACATCAAGTCGCGAGAACTCTCGTTTGGCTCTGCCTAAACTTCGTGTTTACCATGTAGCGATAGCCCTTCAGGTGTATGATAAACGAAAATGATTCGTTGTACAATAAATCACCCAAGAGTAAGGTAGGTAGGTAGCTTTTGTTGTGAGAGATATTTGTGGCTATAAGGCAGACTACATTCACTCGCCAAAGACGCCGGTTTTAGGTCAGTGAAAGATATTCTTGCGGAACATAAAGACAACCTAGGTCAACCGTTGATCATTTATGGAAGGGTTAGGGTTGACGACAACTTGATACCTTGAGCTGCGCCCTAATGGAATCGGCCGTTTATGGCCGGCTTGTTGTGGGGTTCATGAGCCAGCTAGGTGGTGTAATGTCAGTGCTTTAGACTGGCTGTTAGGATCTGGCCGGTCTGACGCCAGCATCTTATCATCTGGACTATCATGCAACCTTCGTACCCTGACTCTGCTCTTTACTGAACCGGTTCGCAAGTGCCGTCCGAGTCCCCGTGAATAAGCCCAGGAAACAGTGGAATCGTAAGTTTTACTCAAACCTCTCGGAATAATCGGTGTCTATAGGGATGCAATAGAATAAGTGAGAAAGTGTGGCAATGTGGTTACGAGGTATGGCTGGGTAGGTGTTGTAGATTGTAGAGGAGGTACATACATGGGTTTCCAGAAGACCTCGTCAAGCCTCTGCTTGGATGTACGTGTGCCCTATCTGCAGGTTTCTGGCCAGAAAGAAGGATTCCTCGGGAGCAACCTTAGATAAGTATGATACCCTGCCGACGGAACCGCCCATAGCATCATGATTCCATGCAGCTTCGAGCATGATGATGGGCAGGTGAGAGGTGCTGGGTTGTCTGAAACGGAGAGCAAAAAGCACAGGCGAACCCTGACGGTCGGGTAGGCTGGTGTGGGGTCAAAATGGAGCTCTCCTGGGGCCCTTGTCGATCGGCGGTGGTTTCCAACGGTTTTCCTGTCACTTTCACTGGACAGGATTCAAGGAAACGCCAGCTCCAACCACCACACAGCTTGGAGGTTGCTATCACCACTCCGAGCCTCTGATATCAATGCTACCAGGGTTGGATCATATAAGTGACAAATATCAAACTGAACTGTGGGTTTGAGCTTGCCTCCATCTTCATGCCCCGCCTCTCCTCAATCATCTTGATTCCCACTGTGCCCGTTCAAGCTGGTCTCCGTCATGTTCGCTGTTGGAAGCGCCCCACATCCCACTCTTCGTGTCCCGCTCAGACCCAAAAGCAGGACAGAACCGAACCCCTATGCAGGAGTAGCTGGATTGTTTGCTCCAGTCATCCTGCCATTTTAAACTCGTGCAAATACGATCCGAATCGACAAGGCTCTGTCGCAAGCCTTGTGAGTTTGTTCGTGGATTACGAGGCATTAAGGCGCCGAGGGAAGCAGGAGCTGTGACTGAGGGGTATCCTGAACAGTGATTTGGCTAGCAGCAACCGATAGTGTGGCAGCATCTTGCTGGTGGTTCATGCTAGCAACATGTTTCCCGCCATCCCATCTTTTTTCTTCTATTTTTTTACGCGCGGGAGCTTGTGATTGCTGTCACCTCTCACCAACCAGTCCCGTCGTCCGTCCGTTGGGTCCGTCTCAGGCAAAAACGGTAGCCGGGGAGGGTTAGTCCGTTGGCCGTATTGACAAGCCCCCTGTACCCTGCTGGCTAGGTATCGCTCGCTGCCCCTCCTCTCCGTTCTCTTTGCCGCCGACGGTGCGTCTGGCTCGCACTGTGTCCGGCAGTCTCAATCGCTCTGCGTCTCCGCCAGATGCCACCACGATGGCCTGGGGGAAGCCAAGGTCTTCTCTGTAGTATGTACAAGGACTGGACTGAAGCACAGCCAAGCAGAAGGCGAGGAGGTCGACGAAAAACGAGAGGCCAAAACGCAATTTTGCGCTCTCTGCTACCCTCGCTCTGTACCTCGATTATTACTGTGACTGCCCCCGTCTCCCCCGTCGTCCAGCTGCTGGGTTACAAGTCGTACGTTTCCACGGTTTCTTCTCTCCCTATTATTGTTAAGTATTATTATCTGATTGTTTAATGCTGCCCCCCCAAGTCCCGCCCGTGTCCCAGTTCCAGCCCTTTGTGCCGTAACCGTGAGCAAGAGAATGGACAGTCCCAAGACTTCTTTCAACGGCAACGGCAGTTCACAGCGTCGCAGGCTCACCAAGAAGCCTCCGCCGAGCCACCATCACCCTTCCAGCGTCTACAGTAGCCTCAGTGTCGATGGTCGTGGAGTTGACGCCCAATCTCTAGGGAGCAAACGAAGCTCGACGAGCTTGAAGCGGGCCCCAAGCGCCCCCCTAGTCAGATCCAGTCCCGCCGCCCCAAAGCACCTCCAGCATCCAAACGCGTCCGACAAGCAGAAGCAGCAGGCCTACAACAAGACCATCTCGCCACGCTTCCCCGCCGCACCACCGGCACCTTCGTCGGCCCTCTCCCCAGCAAACCGATCGCATACCACGCCCATCCTTCCCGCCCGCGACTCTACGGCACCAAAGCTGTCACTGCCGCTGTCCAGATCGCCGTCGCTCTCGCACCACGCCGCATCCGCATCCAACACCCCCCGCGCGAACGCTCAACATCGACCCCTCAGCACCAAGACCTCGGACGAGCTAATTGGCGCTCCCTTTGACGGCACGGCCATTCTCAATCGCATTGAAGCGACGAAATCACTCACGCACAATACAGCCGCCGCAACCACCTCGCACTACCACAATAACACCGCCAAGCGTACCACATCCCCGCCGCGATCAACTCTTCAAGCCTTGTCGCAAGCCAATTCGGACGCCCGAGTCATGGGCAACTCACCTCCGCCCCTCCGCCAATCGGCGAGCTTCTCCGCCACGGAGGCATCGTCGCTAAACGAGAAGGCTAGCGGCTCGACTAAGACGGAAAGCTCGACCGGGCCGAAGAGGTACTCAGATGAGACGAAGGAGACCAAGATGCCCAGTGTTTTGAGGAAAAAGTCTGGGTTTTCGGGCTTCATGAACAGTCTGGTTGGCTCGCCAAAGAAGCCACTGATTTCGGCGCCAGAGAACCCGGTGCATGTCACCCATGTTGGCTACGACAGCACGACGGGCCAGTTCACGGTTCGTGGCTTCCCGTTAAGCTTTCTCGGTAACTTTCAACGGCTGGACTAACCCCTCGTGACAGGGCCTGCCAAAAGAATGGCAGCGATTAATCAACGAGAGCGGCATCACAGAGAAGGACACCCGGGAACACCCCCAGATACTCGTCGACGTTTTGACATTCTACAAGGAGACCACAGAGAAGCCTCAGGAAGATGTACAACTAGAAAAGTTCCACGATGCCCGAGCAAACGACTACCGAGGATTATCAGGGAGTACACCCTCTTCGGCAGCCTCGACTCTTCCTTCCCCGAGTGTTCTCACGTCGGGATACACCTCAATGTCGCCCTTGATAAGCCCTCCCGCAAGTCCGAGATTTCCAACAGTCACCCATGAGGGCAGTTTCGAAAATCCTCGGGCACCTCCTCCGGTCCCCAAGGGGCCTGCTCCTCCAGTAAAAGATGCCAGTCTTATGCCTAGCCGGCCCGCGCCAAAACCACCAACGGCTCTCGCCTCGAGGACACAGCAGCAGTCAGGATATCCAACAAAGGATTCTGGCATTGGAATGCCACATTCATCAGACGATGCAGCCACACCATATGTTCCGCCAAAGGACAACATCCCCATGTTACCGGAGGAGCTCCGGTCTAGGTCAAATTCTCGGGCGAACGGCACTTCCCCATATCTACCGTCATCATCACAACCTACATCGGCTGTCGCCACCCCCAGCCAAGCAGCCATCTACCAGCAGCAGTTGATGCAGCAACAGCAAGAACAAGCCATGGCCCAAGCCCAAGCAGCCATGACGGGCCAATTAGGCCGGGCAACCAGCAAACGACAACAGCACCAACAACCTACCCCACCGTCCTCCCAACACCCGCACCTCCGCCAAGCCGAGCAAGCAGGTCGGGTACCACAACCCCAACAGCAAGTCGCACAAGCCAACTCAACCCGCCCACGACACAGACCACGACAGTCCAATGGAGTCGACGTGGTCGCCGCTCTCAAGAGGATATGCTCCGAGGGCGACCCCAGAGAAGTCTATCGCGGTTTTACCAAGATCGGCCAGGGCGCCTCGGGAGGGGTGTTTACCGGGCACGAACGAGGCTCCAACCGGCTGGTCGCGATCAAGCAAATGAACTTGGAGCAGCAACCTAAAAAGGACCTGATCATCAACGAAATCCTGGTGATGAAGGAGAGCAGCCATCCGAATATTGTCAACTTCATTGACAGCTACCTTTGCGCCGGGGAGTTGTGGGTAGTGATGGAGTTCATGGAAGGAGGCAGCTTGACGGACGTGGTGACTTTCAACATCATGACCGAGGGGCAGATTGCGAGCGTGTGCAGGGAGACGCTGAGGGGGCTGCAGCATCTGCATTCCAAGGGAGTGATTCATCGGGATATCAAGAGCGATAATATCTTGTTGAGTATGGAGGGGAATATCAAGCTTAGTAAGTCCTCGGCTCCCTTTTTTCTTGCCAGTTTCTTACCCGGCTAACGAGATTGAACAGCCGACTTTGGCTTTTGTGCCACCATCAACGAGGCGCAAAACAAGCGTACGACCATGGTCGGAACGCCCTATTGGATGGCGCCAGAGGTGGTTACGCGAAAGGAGTACGGCCGCAAGGTGGACATTTGGAGCTTGGGGATCATGGCCATCGAGATGATTGAGGGGGAGCCGCCGTACCTGACCGAGTCTCCGCTGAGGGCGCTGTGGCTGATCGCTACCAACGGGACGCCGACCATCAAAAACGAGCAGGATTTGTCGGCGGTGTTTAGGGACTTCTTGTACTTTGCGCTGAAGGTGGACCCGGAGAAGAGGGCGAGTGCGCATGATTTGTTAAGGGTGAGTTTTGTTTCTTCCTGCTGGTATTCAATTGGTGAGAGAGGTTGCTAATGGTGTGTGACACAGCACGATTTCATGAAGACTTGCGTCGATCTGTCTTCGTTGGCGCCGTTGGTGAGGGCGGCGAGGGAAGCGCGGGCTCAGGAGAAGGCCCGGAAGGGACAGTGATTCCCCCTTTTTACTCTTGTTGTTTGCTTCAAAACTACATGGCGAAGCACAGCCAGCTTTACTAAGCGTTGATGTCTTTTTTTTTTTATGTTGTAACTCTGAAACGTCTGCTGGGAAATCTAAAGAGGGTGGTGTGTGGGGGGGGAGGGGAAGAGGGAATCTATTATAACTTATTGTGTGTCTCCGAAAGGGAAAGGGGGACATCGATGTCACAGCAAATTTAGCGGTTTTTTGTCTTTGATTTTTTTCTTCATCTTTTTTATCTTTGACTTGGCTATTTATGCTTTGCAAAGGAGAGATCATTTATTTGCTATAGCTTTTTTTTTTTTTGGCAAAGAAGCAAGCGGGGAGAAATGGTTTGCCAACTTTACAAAAAGTCTTTTTTTCGATGTATGTTTAGTCTTTGAGGATGGTTGGAGATCATGAGGACAGGGGGTATCTGAATGGCTCTGATCTTGGGGATGGATGGGAATGGCTGGTTAGGAGGAGGTCGGGTGAGGAGAAGGGGTTTGGGGGCCGGGGGGGGAGAAGTGTTATACCAATTGTGACAGAATTATACTATCATGGCGTGTCATTTTTTGTCCTTGTTTTGGTGCTTCTCGTTATCCACTATAATATACACAGCCGGGGCCCCTGGGGTTGGGACAGATTTTTTGAGATAACCGAATTAGCATTCTCACAAAATCGCATCATTATCCGCGAAAGATGCATTCATGCATAGTCATGTGTGGGAGAGAGAGGGGTGGCTAAGGGAAACGGAGGGAAGTTGTGGGGGTGAGGGGGGCCTGCATATTGAGCTTTATGAGTGGAAAAGGGCGCAGTTCTGCTTTGGTGTCACCCATAGGCGAATGAGAGCATGTGTGCTTTGAGGGGTTTGAGTAATGTCGATGGCTTGCTTTTTTGTAAAGAAATTCTCATAAGGTAGTCATTATATATATACACATACACAACGAAAGAAGGGATTATACCAAGTTTATACAGATGCTGCAAGAGTCAATGTTTGTAGGGATTCTGGGCCATGTGAAATCCCTGTCATGCCACTCCGCTCGTAGCAGTAGAAGCAGAAGAGCTGGGTGTTTGCGAGGGGTTGTTACACAAGTCCTTACCACCCCCCTCCTCATTGTGTGCCTAGATACCTGCTCAAAGTCTGGGCTCAGCGCAGCATGTGAGGGCTGACGGTCATACAATGTATGAAAGATCTCGAAGAAGACTGGAGAGAACCGTTCCAGAACACCCCGGCAATTCCCGATAACACTTACACCTCTTTGTCAAGCTTCCAAAAAGCTTCTAGCTGGACCGATCCCTACCTCCCGACAGTGGCGACCTTTCCACGCGTTTGCACTTTTCTTTCGAAGCTCGCTAGAACACAAATCAGCTACCGAACAAAGAGCTGAACCACGTGGTGGATAAAGCGACCAGATTAGCCAAGAATACACTACCTACATTTATGTCACGAGGCTTCCAACAGCGAGAGCAAGAAAAGCGTAGGGAAATAAATCCATATTCATATTAAGTATTTTTTCATAGCCGTTTTGATGAATGCTAAACGAGCAAAAACTCAAGTCGTTATCGAGAGTGTAGTTCGGAATCCCTCATACCATGTAATGATGAAAAGCGAATCCTGAACATGGAACTACCACCTGATTACTCTTTTGTGTTTTGTGTGTGTCACACAAAAGAACCAACACCCAAAGTCGTGAAAATAGAAACCCTTGAAAAATCATCGCTGTACGCCAAGGACAAGTCCCATCGCCCTGGGGAGATGGAAAATCATCACCTATTCCCCTTTTACCAAAAGAAGTCCCAGCTATTTTTGCTGTGTGCCCATGAAAACAAAATCCAAAACCGTCTATAGGGTATCCCGAAGCCGATTCCTCAAAGCGCGCAAATTTGTTGTCATAGTTTGCCGTAAAAAAAGTTTAGTAGAGACTGTAGCCACCGTCGATGATAACGTTGGAGCCGGTCATGAATCCAGAGGCGTCGGAGCCGAGGAAGACGCAGAGACCATTGAGGTCGTCAACGTTTCCGAGACGGTCCTGAGGGGTGAGAGACTTCCAGATCTTCTTCTGGGCGTCAAGGGCGGGAACCTTGTTGAGAGCGGTGTCCATGTAGCCGGGGGAAATGCAGTTGACACGGATGTTGTACTTGGCCCACTCGGCAGCGAGGGACTTGCCGAGCTGGATGACACCGGCTTTGGAGGCATTGTAACAAGACTGCTCTTGAGGGTAGTTCACGATGGAACCGGACATCGAGGCGACAAGGATGATGGATCCCGGCTTTCCAGCGGCCATCATGGCGCGGCCGACGGACTGGGACATGAGGAAAGAGCCAGTCAGGTTGATGTCGATGAGGCGGCGGAACATGGCAGGATCGTAGGTCTCAGCTGGGATGTTGGAGTCGGCGATACCGGCAGAATTGACCAGAACGTCAGGGGCGCCGTAGAGATCCACGACGTTCTTAACGGCGGCATCAATGGCATGGCCATCACGAACGTCAACCTTGAAAAAGGAGACGGGCAGGCCAGTCTTCTGGTGAAGCTCGGCAGCGGACTCATCACCAAGATCCTGGTTGGCATCGAAGATGGCAATAGCCTTGGCACCAGCCTCAGCACACGCACGAGCCATATAGTTTCCGAGACCACGAGCACCACTGGTGTTTTTGTTAGCGGCTGAGGGCTTGTGTATTGTGACCTGTGAAGACTTACCCAGTGATGATGACGACCTTGCCGTAGAGACTCATCTTCTGCAGTGTCTTTGGCAATGTCGAATAGACCTTCTCCTCGAGGGGAACGACCTCCTCATCCACCTCCTCAGCAACGGGCTCAGGGGCACGCTGACGAGCCTTGACTGGGATGCTGAAGTGGTCGGAATTGCCAGAGGCTACACCCTTGGCGTCGGGGCTGTAGATAGAGACGGGAACCTCGGTCTCTTTGATAACCTCAGACTTGAAGCGATTTGCCGAAACAGAGAAGGCAGCACGCTGGCAAACAGAGGGAGTCGCGCGAGCGACAGCAGGTCGGACGAGAGCCGAAAGGCGAGGAGCCATACGGGCGGTGCGGACAGCGGAAGACATTTTTGCTGATGTGTTGTGGATAAGACTTGAAAAGTCAAAACAGAGGCTCCCTCAAAGGCAAAAGATGGCTTGAGTAGATGGCGAATGTTCAGCCAGATAACGAATAAACGAACGAGCTATGCAAGACGGGCGAGGGTTTCCCACACAAAGACAAAGTTGTTGGGTGTAGGTGAAGGTAAAGGTTCGAGGGGTGAGAATCCGCTTATGGGTTTAAGGCACGTGAAATGTACCTGGGCTCCTCAATAGCGACCACAAAACTGCTCGTCGGTAAATCAAAGACCTAGCAGCGTGACAGGGCCGCCAGACTCTTATAGGATGGATGGGATGGGATGGAGCAAGAAAAAAGTCTTCCTGGTGGAAGCGTGACGTGCTGGCGGGCTAGGGATGGCCGGAGGGCGGATGAGGCAAAGGACCAGTCAGGGGAGCGGGGCCAAGATGGTGGCGGAGGGGCGAGTCGAGACGACTCGAGATCGTTCTCTGAGATGGTTGTTTGCGGATCAGCAACAAATTCTCCACGTTAAGTCGCAGCCGCGAGTGCCGATTATGCGCCTGTTTCCAAGTATGCTGCAACGCTGAAAAATAAGCTTCCGGTCTCGACGTTTCCGTGCATCTTTCCGTAGCGGGCAGCTGGGCAGCATTGACCAACCACGTCCACCCAAGAATCTCAAGAGCTCTCTGCCAGGATTCGGGGCTTGACATTCAACCACACCACCCTCCCACAGACAGGGGCAGACGGGACAGCACTGCCTTTTGCGGGGAGCGGCACAGCGCGGCCTGCTGCGGGATGCTGGGCTCGTCTAGACTCTCTCCAGACTTGCAACCATTTTCATCTCTTGTTCCCAGGAGTGTGTGATGTGGTGAGGCCTTAGCCTGAACGTGCTGGGTCCCCACTTGGAAGCCCCCCCAGTGCACCGGTTGGTTGGACGAAGTCTTCAACGGCAAAAGATAGAGCAGCAGATCCACGTACCTGGGCTGGAACGGTTTGCCGGTTTGAGGCTGAACGGACAAAGGATGGAGAGGTGCTGGAATGGTGCGGAACTGGTGTTTGTGCTCCCCCTCCAACTCTGGCGGTTCAGAGTCTGGTATTTATCTGCCCACCATCTGGCTGATAATCAGCAACCACCGTCGAGGCCGAGCATTGCTGATGGGATCCTCGAGCGGTGAAAGGGCATTTGGTGGGCCCAAGGATTGGGATTCGGTCACAAGACCAGCAGTAATTTCTCGGGAGACATGCAGTGCTCCAGAGTTGGGAATTGTTGGTGTCAGGGTCTCGCGGATGACGGGCCATGCCACTTTTCCCAAAGGGCAAGTAACTGCGACGGCATCTGTTGTTTCAACCGCGCTTGCTGCGACCGCCAACTGAATGCTAGCCAGAAGGGGTAAGTGGGAACCAAAAGGACGACAGGGCTGGCAAGGCCAGTGTGCTAGGGCCAGCCTGGCATCTCTTGGACGATCGAAACCCACCCCTCAACATCACCATCCGGCACCCAAACGCACCTCGTCCGGACGTGTCACACATTCAGCAGGGATTTTACACCCGCCTTGGCTTCGACTGATCAGCAACACGTTATCTTGAAATACGAGACATGTGGCCCACGCTGCATCTCTGGTACGGCGTTCTTTCAGCGCCGTGTTTGCCCATCTCCAGGGCCCCTTTCGATGGCCGTCCTTGGTCTTTGCCGAAGATGGGGCTGCAGCACCATCGTGTGGGGTTGCATGCAGAAAAATGTGCGGTCGGCAAACCCCGGTCAGTTGGCATCGCGCCAAACCACCATCAACATGTTGCAGTGCGTGGGGGCCCAATTTCCGAAAACCCATCTTCTCTTCAAGGGGCTTCCTAACGCAGCTATGGATATCGCCAACTAAAACAATCGTAAATAATTGACGCACGAGATCGTCCACACCACTCAACATTCCACGAAGCGGTGACCTACCCCTCAGAAGCCCTGCAGACCCCGCGCTCAACAGAGACACAATTTGGAGCTTGGGCAGCTTGGACCTGCATGGTACAGAACCGGTGGTTGGGCTTCTCAGGGTGAGGTTGGCGGTTGGACATGACACTCGATATCTTGAGGTCTGCCAGTAAGATATGCAGTCTCGCTGCGACAGTAGCACAGAGTCCATGTCACTCCATCGATTGAGGAACACAACACCATCGCCGATTGAAGAGAAGAACTCATGATGCACACGCCATTGGGAAAAGAAACGAAAGACGCGGGATGTATCAACAAAACAGCTCGACATAGGCCATGTGCTTGCCCTTGAAACTCAACGTGTTGGTTTTGTCGGCAAGGAGAGTGTTGATGAAACTTGTTCATGGGAGGTTAACGTTCTCTCAGATAGGTATCTCGTCTACATCACGGCTTCACAGCCAAGACACTGAGCGGGATGACTCGTTGGGCTATCGGCTCGGGAGAACCTGCAACGTAACACATCGTGCATGAGCTTTCGGACTTACGAGGAAGTATCGCAGGCTGAGGTTGTCGAGAATAGCTCTAAGCTCCTAGCTCAGCATGTTCATCGTCGATCTTCCACGTTGGTGACAGTCCGCTACTCGGAGCGGTATCACAAAAGCAAATGAAGCCGCCTACCCTCCATCAGGTCCCGTCAACCCAACCGCAGACAAGAAGCACAGGCAGCACAATCACTGCATGACCGCCTGCATGCCCCGCCCACCTTGATGCGGCACGACAGGAGGAACAACCCATACCTCTGGATTTCTTTTCGCAGCTTCCGAGTGATGCGTTAAAATGGCTATCACCGCCATGCATCACGCAAAGGACCCAAATGCACGCTAGGCAAGGGAGGCATAGGAGGGTGTAATGGCAATGCACTGCCAAATCCTTCGGTCGAAGCTACAAAAGTCGAGAACGTCAACGACCTGGAGCCCCTTGTTCGCCGTGGCCTATCGGAGCTGCTGAATGCATAACGCTGATAGTGATTTTTTTTTCTCCTTTGTTGGACTGCAACGAACTCCATCAAAAGTCCTTCCAGAACCCTTCGGATACCCCACCTAAGTCGGGACTTATCCGCGGTGCGGGGACATGGCTTGCTGGCCATCTCGCCGCGGTCTGCCCATCGGGCATTTGGTTCATCAATCACCTCATCATCAGTAACAGGAACAACCATCTGTCATACGGGGTAATTCATGGCCCCCCGCTATTTTGGCAACATGTTCTCCTCAACTCTCTCTTTATCTTTTCCCCTCACTTGTTTTTTTTCCTTGGTAGTTGGTCGTGTTAACTAACATCCACCACTAACCAAAACTTCACCACCTAAAAACTCACGATCCAAGGCATGTCGTCAAAAAAAGGTACGGAGTAACCTCCTCCCCCCAGCTCGAGCCAGCTCCGTGGACACGCCAACGCCAAGCGAACCCCATCCAACGGTTCACGATAATCTCTTCCCGCAGGGCTCGAAGCGAGCCGCCGCCAGATCAGCCACAGTATCGCATTTTTTTCCCCGGCCATTCGGTTCAGGGGCCCTAGGCCACCGCGCGCCCGCACTTTTACCCCAGATCGGATCTCACGATGGCCTCAAATTCGCCACCATTGGACCCCTGAACGCCCGCCTAGGGCCCAACCTTGTGACCCCAAAAACGCTTGGACCATTGGCGGTTTTCGCGGGTTCGCAGCAACCCTTACCCTCACGATACAGCAGCAAGCCCATGTTCATTGAGGTCCACGATGCTTCTGGTTCCCCCGTACCCGGTTTTTTTTTCTGTTTCCCGTCGTCGCCGCCGCTGCACAGATGCATAAAAGAGTGTCGCAGCGGGTGAGCCCGTTGACAAGCGGGCCGTAACCTACCCTTGTCACGTCACAAAAAGATCCGACGATCTAACGTTTTCCTTGGGCCAAGCTGGTCGAGACCACTGTATTAACGAGTCCAAGCGGACCATTTTGGCTGAGTTTTCAGCCAAGGCAAATGTAGATGAGGCCGTATCCGTCTGACACGTACATACGAATGCCAGGTCCTCAAGCCTTGAAACCTGTCATCTCGTATCGCATCTTGACAACCACGGTCGGCAAACTGTCTGTATCTGGGAGGCTCGCTACAGTGTCGCCATCTTCCTAGGCTCATTCCATGTATCATAACGCTATTTTACTTGCATTCATACTCTAACAAAATGCCGACACACAGGTCAAAGTTTTGACACACTCGGGCAGGATGATCTGGTGAAAAATAAAGGATATTATCGTACAGTTAGTCAAGCCGATACAGCCTCTACATAGAATAACCGAGAAAAACAATTGCCAACCCTCTCAAGTTGAAAAAAAAAACCTTCCAGTCAGCGTCCACCTTTCCCTTCCCACCACCCTCCTCACTTGAAAAGGGAAAGAAGCCGTTGGTTTTGTTTTGCGCCCTCATCATTCTTCCCGCCATACCATAACCCAGGAGAATCTCAAAAACTCCCAACCATTATATCTTTTTCCATGAAAAAAGAAGAAACACAAAAAGAAAAACGCCCAAAGAATAAATCCGTGCACCCACCCTACTTAGCCTACTCGGTAGAGGGGCGATTTCAGTCGTCCATCACAAACCTCCTCACCTCCGGCTTTCTCTCCAGCAACTGGAACAAACCCCCCAAATGTGGCGTCAGCAACCGGTTCTCCACAAAAACATCCCACAGTCTGCTCATCACGGGCCTGAACAAAATCTCGTTCCACCCCTCCCCTTCCGCCCCCTGTCTCCGCTTGGTCAACTCCTGCTCCGCCTCCGTCCTAGGGACATACTGCGCGATATTTCTCAGGATCAACACCGCCGACAGCGGCACCCCCGCCGCCTGCGGGGGTGCGTTGGGGTTCCGCTCGTCCCGCGCATTTGCCGTCTCCTCAATCGTGATCGTGACCGTCTTAGCTGGCTTGATGACCCTCGATTTCGAAGAAGAAAATGACCCGGAGCGGGACTTTGTCGCTGAGGTAGGGGTGGACGCCGCCGGGGAAGGGGGAGGCGGCGCGAGAGGGGAGACCTCGCTGGGTTTGGCTGCGTGCCTTTGCTCTTCGTAGCAGAGATGGGTTTTGAAGTGCGCCATTAGCTGATAGAGATACATTTTTGTCGGCTTGGGAAATTTCTGGCAGCCTCTCCAAGCACAGTGCAAGTTAGGCCACTCCGTGTTTTTGATTTTGCCGTCTTCGGTGCGCGTGACATATTCTGTTTCTCCAAAGTGGAAGGAGATAATGTGATCCCACATCTTCTCTGCTGTGAGATTCCAGACGCCACATATGGGCACGGGCTGATCTTGCATTCCGGGGGGAACTGTAGCTGCAGTCTTGGCAGGGAGTTGGCATTGGAAGTAGCCTCTGCCATCTGGGCTAATGGGGTACCGTCTTGGTCTGATGCCCTTAATAAGGTACTTCTGCTGACTCTGGCCGTTGGGGCCTTGCTCGTGGACGATTTGTGCCCCAGCTGATTCGTAGACACTAGTGATGCTCTTGATGAACTCGGGGGCGCTGATCATGCTTCGACCCTTTCGCTTCAGAGGTTCGAGGAACTCTGTGTTGTACGCCTGCCAAATCGCGAGCTGAGTGATATGGGATTCGGGATCTTCCTCGAAGAAACACCGGATCCAAGCATAGCAGCGCTCCGGCTCCTCAATAGCGAGCAACGTCTCCAGCAGATCCTTGGGCGTAGGGACCACCCTCTCGTTGGGGGGGTCAAACGCAAGGCGAGCCTCGCTGACAACCAACTCTCGTGTCGAGCGCTTAGCGCCGTGGGAGAGAAGACGAACAAGGTGGGTGACGAGATTCTCCATCTTGATATGCTTGAGCATCGTGTCGAGATTTTCGACAACAGCCGTGTACTGGTAAAGGAAGTCGGTGGTAATGTCCAACAAGTCCTCGTCGTTGAGAAGAAGCCAGTCCATAATACGCTGCAGAACCGAAGGAGGTACATTGCCCAACCTGTTGGTTTCGATAGGGTGATTGAGGGCGATTTTGTTGAGCGCCTTCAAGGCCGTCAGAATCACGCCGCGATCGTCGGACTCAAGCTTTGCGAGCAGTGACTGATAAAGCGGGTCGTCTGACCTCAAGACAAGATAGGGAAGAATCGACTCGGCGATTTCGAGAGCCAAATGCTTCAGTTCCACGACGCTTTCCAACTCTGGCAGATTGAGGAGAACGCAAAGGAGGTCCTTGACAGGAGGGTACTCGGATATGAAGTAGGCATTGTCTGGCATGTTAACCATGTTGCGAATGGTCTGGGTCGCCTCCAAGATCAATGTGAGTTGATCGCGAAACTCGGCAGTCAAAATGTTGTCGTCAACATCTTTCCGACGCTCGAGCTGGGCGATTCGCTCCAAAATATCGGGGGTGCCCTCGAGACCGTCTAGCTCACCAATGTCGGTGTTGTCGGAATCGGGGTCATAGGAAACTGTCCAGTCGACATGGTAGATCAGGCGGCCAATACTGAGTGCAAGCTCGGTCAGGCCCTCAGCGAGACCAGAGAATGCTGAGAATTTGTATTTATCACCACGTTCATGTGAAATTTTGAGAAGATGGTGAGTACCAAAGGCCTGCTCAGAAGGGATTCCTGACCGCAGAGCCAAGAGACAACGTTCATAGATATTAGGACCATCCAAAGCGCCTAGAAAAATGGTTAGCTGTGGTCGCAAGCGAGTCGAGGATGTGCTTACCTGGTGGAAGACAAGCCCTCACAATCATCCCAGGATTGGGGGCGACTGCTGGGGGCTGCTTCAAGAGCCGCTGTTTTCTGGCAAAGAGTTCCGGGTTGCTTGACGGCGTGTCGACAATGCGCAGTGGGATTTGCTGGACAGGTTGGGGCTGAAAGCCCTGGACAATTGGGTTGTTCATGTCTGGTCCTGGAGGGTTGAAGACGTATGCGCCACCGCGAGCCGCAGGTGGATGATTGGGACCCTGACCCAAGGGTGTGTTGTTATGGGAGTGGGAGTTGGATGAGAGGGTGCCTATTTGCTGCGCTCCAGATGCATGACGAGTTTGTCGCGAGGAGTTGGTGTCGGGATGAAAAATAACCCTCGGGGCTGGAGCTTCTCTAAGGCCTCGAGAGGCGCGGCCAGATGCCGGAGTCTCGGCGACAGGCCGCTCTCTGCCCGGGGTGCTGCCGTCCTCCGAGTCCTCCCTATCATTCCTTCCCTTTGCGACAAAGTTTTCCAGGGTTCGTGTCAGCAGGGACCCTCCCTTCGCAGTGGTAAACTCGAGAATCTCTGGCGGAGGAGGCTCCTTGTTGTGGATTTTCTTGATTTCGAAGGCAGCGAGGTTCTTGTAGAATATTTGCTTCAAGGTATACGCGTCCGCAGGGGCGTTGTGTCGCATCAAACCAAGCCCTTCGCACATCTTCCGCCACATGAGCTTCTCGTCCGAGACCTTGTCGTAGCCGCCATTTTGCACAATGTAGTTGAACAACTTGTACAAGTCGACGCTCAGGTTTCCCATCTTAGGCTCTGGATCAAGATGGGTCCCACGCTTCTCGTGGAACTCGCGCAGCTCCTCGAGAAACTTTTCATATTCGGGAGTTCGGTCGACGGTATGCTCAACGATGGGTTTTGTCGGGGCCATCTTGGCGCATCGAGACGCAGCTCAGCGTCCAGATGCTAGCTAGGGTCGGTCGTCGGTCGCGGGGAGCGTTGCGGAATTGCCAGTCTTCGATTCTAAAGGTATGACCGTTACGATCTACAGTTCCCAGCTTCGTCTAATCCGATGTGGATATGTGATTGCTGTGTACTTTGTGGAGATGCTGGCCAAGAAAACAGATGGTGTTTTGTTCTCCAGTCGGCTGGCCGTGATGCGACGCGGGTTGCTGACTTCAATTGACGTGCACTGGGATTTTTTTGGCGAACAGCGTAGAGAGATGCCAGGCGTGCACGTGCCACCAGAGAGTGGTCCCGCCATATCCCCACATGCACGGACCATATGCTCCCTCTTCAACACCATGCCACCTTCTTCACTGCTTTGAACGGTGGTCGTTAAGAAGGTCCGGGAGTTATTACCCAGCATATATGTCTCTATCATTCGGGAGCAAACTAGAAGAGATAAAGGGCGACAAGGTAAGGAGCCTGCAGGTTGTATATGCAGTGTTCCTCTCCCTTGCCATATCGCCGCGTCACTGAAACCGAGTTCAAAGGGGCAACCAACCACACCCTCCAAGCCGCAACCTCTGTAAGGTACCGTATCTACTCAAGAAATTGGGATAAAGCTACTGCATGAAGCCCTAAGGGTGTCCTCAACCGGGCTAATAGATTGCCCCTGACCAAGCCCCTACTCATCGGTTTGTGTGCACTCCGCGACTTTTTATTTCGAACGATAGAAGAGTGTTTTGACCCCTTTGGCTATAACGCGAAAAAAGTGGTTGAACACCCGTTCATTTGGCTGGTTGACCGCGGGCGTGGTGGAGCACGATATCGCCATCGTCGTAACGATGGCGAAAAAGCGAGCAAGACAGCCTTGTCATCACCTCTGCCTCCACACTCCCGGTACTGTACATATCAAACGAGCGAGTGGGCAAAAGGTGCCGTCTTTTACGATGGCGAGCGCAGGTACATGGAATCAAACAGTTACGGCCCACTAACTGGCAATTTTATCGACGACTCCTCCTCCTCCTCGTGTGGAGATAGTTGGAGTTACACCGCTGAGTGGTTTCAGACATCCGACTGCTTTATGAGGTGGCTGTATGCGCAAGTTTTGGAGGTTGAGTGTGAAGACTGAAATTTTTCTTCTCGCCTATGATTCTCTTGGATCGTTCCTTCTCCAGATGATGCATTCCACTCGTGCCTTCCCATCTCAGGTTCTGAAAGCATGCGGGGCAACCAGCTCAGATCGTGCACATTGAAGCGCATGAGCCGAGGGCCCACAATGAGTTTTGCTTGATCAAGCATCTGACATTGCCATGAGCGGCATTGTGTCTTTGATCAATCCCTTTCTCATGGCTCTTCGCATCATCGCCGAGTAACCATGCCTCCCGCGAAGCCCACGTCACAGCCGCGGAGACCAATACTTCGGTTTGAACTCCAGGATGTCCGCTTCAACGGCAGAGCAAGCCTTTACAAGGACCCTCAGCTTGTGTTGAAACCCCAGCTCGACCTCATCCCTAGCAAACCAACCAATGGCTCCCGGTTACGGATGCCTGTATGGCGCCATTACTTGATGATTCATGTCAAAGATCGAGCCGAAGAACTGGTCAAGCTCGATCTCGCAGACTTCCAACAGTCAGAAGAACAAGTCAACGCTGAGCCAGAACGATCCATACATTGCGCACATCACGAACCTATCCTTTACGTCCGATATCCAACCAGCACACAAGATGTAAGTACTTATGACGGGGCATTATGTCATAATCTACTGAATTTGGTCATTTTAGGGATTCACCATCCTCCAGGTTACCCTCAAAGTTGCTTCCGACTTCGAGTCTGTCCTAAAAGAACTTGGTGACCTAGGAATCACCATCGGTAGTTATCAACAAGAAGCGGCACCATACCAGACTCACCAAGACCCTTTCTGGGGCCAGTCTCATGGTCAACCACCAAACAGCTATTATTATCATCATCCGAGTCCCAGCCCCATGCCTGGTCCCTTGCAGATGGGCATGCTCCCATATTCGTACAGCCCAAGCCCGCCATGCCCAGATACACCGACTCCTTCGTACCAGGCTATACCGAGTTCTGCATACCCAGCCACACCGTATTCCTCGTATGGAGTTGCGCCAAATCCTCTCTATTCAGCTACACCGAGTCATTTCTATGCCGCCGCACCAAGTCCTCCTTACCCGGCTACACCAACACCTCCGTATCAGTACCCCAACCCGGCTGGTTTGCCTAATCAAGGCCAGATTGGTGGCTACCACAGTCAAGGCCATTGGTCATCACCAATGGGACCCTCGCCGGCAGGGACGGCCACCGGAATCCCGGGAATGCTAGGACCTGGCATATACAAGGTCACCAAATTAGCTTCTTCGTCAACCTCCCGGTCAAAAACGAGAAAAGGCAAGATCTCTCGTAGTCTCCTTGAATCTGGGCGTTTTGATCGCGGGAAGTATTCGGGGGATAGCCCTTCCACAATCCAGGCACTCAGTAGCAGGACATCTAGTCAGAATTCATCTCTGGGCCCTTCCCAGGTCGATCCTGACTCAAGAAGGGGTCTCCAACGAAGCCAGTCAGTCTACACCGAGTCCCAGGAGACAACGTCACAGGCGTCAACTCTTGTGACAGACGATTATGACCCTTCTACGCGAGCTTTTGGGGGTTTGAGAATCCCTGAGGAAGAAGAGACTAGAGACGAATTCAGTCAACAAACAGCGATCGCCACCACGGTGTCCAGACAACCAAACAAGGTAGCAATAGTGACGCCCAGCCAGTTCAACAGCTCAACGGAGATGGTGCCGTGCAGGACACCACAGCAAAACAACAAGGCTCTGTCCCCGAAGAAGATCAGCCCGAGAGCTCTTCTGCAACTTTCCAAAATACAGCACGAAGGGCTCATTGATGCAACGAGGTTATGGAACGAGATGATGGGAAAGGCAAGGAGAGCTATCAACGGAGTAAACGATGGAGATGAGGCCTTTTATGTCCTGTGTCAATTTAAAGAAGAGTTCAAAAAGAGGTGGGATAGGGTGGTGGCTTCCACGCTGAGAGAGATGAAGGAGGTGGAGGATATTGGTCGTATGTAATTGTAGATGTGTTTTCTTTTCATATATCGCATGTAACTACATTGCAGAGGCTGGAAAGGGTTTTCAGTGCGAGACGCCAGAGGATATGACAGAGAAGACGGATATCTATTAATACCAACCCATATACAAAACTCAATGCTCATCCCCCGTTTTACACCTTACTTTCCTTGTTCTTCTCCCCATCTTCTTTCCCGTCATCAACCTTCTTAACAGGCTCATCATCAGGACTAAAATTCAAACTAACAGAGTTCACACAGTGTCTCTCATCAGTAGGGGTGGGAAAGCCTTCGCCCTTGAAGACGTGGCCGAGGTGGCCGCCGCAGTTGGAGCAGACGATTTCTGTGCGGATCATGCCGTAGAGGCGGTCCTCGTGCCGGGAAACGGCTCCGGGGATGGAGTCGAAGTAGGCGGGCCAGCCGCAGCCGGAGGAGAACTTGTGGGAGGCTTTGTAGAGGGGGGCGTGGCAGCCGGCGCAGGTGTAGACGCCGGCGGAGGGGTAGTGTTTGTCGAATTTACCTGAGCCGGGGGGTTCGGTGCCTTTTTCGCGAAGGATGCGGAATTGTTCTGCTTATCGTTCAGTATCTCTAACGGGGAAGGTTGTTGAAAGGGGTGAAAGGGGGGTTGCGTTGAGATTTTGAGATATTGGGGTAGGAGCATAAAAAAGGAAAAAAGGGGATTGGAAAGGAAAGTTTGATGTGAGACTGGGCTCATGGGTTCTTGGTTCATTTGGATGGTGGTATGTGATAGGACTGTTTTGTGAATGATAAGGGGTGGAATACTCACCCTTGTTCAAAACGGCGCGCCACTCATCTGGGCCTCTTTGGTCGGGATAAGACTGGGAAGAGGACATGGCGGCGGAGGTTCCGAATAAGCTGGCTAGGAACGAGGGGATGATGGGCATGGAAGCTCTCAGCGGTATAGGATGTGGGCGAAGCGAATATGAGTTGCGGCGAGGAGCAGTGCGAGTGAAGCTGGAGAGGGTGTGAAAGAAACGGACGAGTGTTGAGCGCATGAGATAAGATGTGAGTAAGAGTAATTAAAGTGTGTGAGGGGTTGGTATAAGATGCGGTTTATATGTTTTGGGGTCCTTAGATCGGGAGCTTCAGAAGCTGGGGTGAGAATCGTTTGGACTACAGCGGGGTTGCCACTGACAAATCACTGGCGTTTTAATAGGGAACAAAGCCGGCTGGGTCTGGTAGTTTGGAATCAACGGATACTGGTCTTGGACAGGATGTAATATGGCAGGCAGTGCGGGCGAACGTTGGGCTGCCGTTAATCACTTATTCTATGGAAATTGATTTGGAATCTTGAACTGGTTGCGTCACTGGTAGCCCCTCGGAGGAGCGACGTTGTCTGTTTAAGCTTTTTTGAACATTACATGGGGTAAGTCTCTTAACGATCTCTCAGTCGTACGAAATGTCCGCGTTGTGGTGCACGGGCGGTCAAATGTTCGGAGATCAAGTAATAAGAGTCCCGAAATCTCATAGAAACAGTGAGAGACGAGATATATACAACAAGTCCATGTTGGTTGGTGGAAAATGGATGAATGGTTGAGGTGGTGAACCTGTAAAGGTATGCGGATATCAGAGTATCGTTGTATCCGTCTTACAGCGGTCTGTTCAAGATCCACTTAGCGGGTTATCTGAATAGGGGGCGTTGGCGGGCCCCTCAGCCGGCAACCTTGTCGCATTGTTTTCAGCGCCATCTGGCTTCAGGCACCTCAAAAGCGTACCCTCGAGTTCGAAACTGCCTACGAAATTAATTACCTTCCCAGTCCAATCCGCGTCAGTCTTCTCTTCGAATCACCAGAACACAACACAACAGCACAACATGTCTCGACGGCCTGCGAATCCCGGCGCCGATCGGGCAGCTCAAAACCAACAAACCATCAAGAGCCTCCTAAAGTTGGAGGCCAATAAAGTGTGCGCCGACTGCAAGCGTAATAAACGTTGGTTTCCCACTCGTGGTTCCTATGTCTTCAAATTAGACATACTGACACTGTTATCCCACAGATCCGAGATGGGCCAGCTGGAACCTGGGCGTTTTCGTTTGTATCCGGTGCTCAGGCATCCATCGTGGCATGGGCACCCATATCAGCCGTGTTAAGTCTGTCGACCTCGATTCCTGGACCGACGAACAACTACAGAGTGTCCTTAACTGGGGAAATGCGCGCGCGAACAAGTATTGGGAAGCAAAGCTAGCGCCTGGCCACGTCCCCAGTGAAGCAAAGATTGAGAATTTCATTAGAACAAAGTACGAACTGAAGAGATGGGTAATGGATGGGCCGATGCCGGACCCTGCTACACTGGATGCGGATGGCGATGACGATGTTCCCCTCAGCGTCGTCAAAGAGAAGCAGAACATTGAGAGGAGGGAGTCGGTTCGGAAGGGATCACCAAGACGCGCTGCCCCACCACAAGACGATTTGATCGGTGGTGACCTCGCCTCTGTACCCCCGCCGAGAGCTAGTACCGCCGGTCCGACAGCATCCAAGGTCCCTCCTAAGGCCGATCCTGCCCCTCCCAAGGCGACGAACACCAAGGATTCACTGTTGGGTTTGGATTTCCTGGGTTCGGAAGCTGCGGCACCCCCTCGACCAGCGAGCACAACCGGAACACCAAGTGCTGGAGGACAATCTCGGCCAGACCTCAAGCAGTCGATTCTCTCACTGTACGCAACGGCCCCACGGCCGCAATCACAGGCTCCTCAACAGCAAGCATCCCATGCCTCCTCAGGCTCGTTTAGCGGTCTGGGGTCCCCGACAGGAATGTCACAGGCCCAGGGATCCTTTGGTGGGCTCAACGATGCCTTCAGCAACCTGAGCTTTGGGAGCTCCGCCTCCCCCAAGCCCGCTCAGGTTGATGCCTTCTCCAGTCTTGGAAGCTTCAGCTCTTCTCGCCCTGCGGCCCAGGCGAACAACAGCTCTTCCGCTTTCTCCGGTTTGAGCGGCGGCAGCTTTTTTGACTCCAAGCCAGCAACGTCAAGCCATCAATCCAAGTCTTCCATCGGTGGTCTTTCTGGATGGGGCTCCGTCTCCTCCCCTTCAACCGCTCCTAAACCTACCGCGGCGCCTGCTTCCGCTGCCCTTGGTGACCTCTTCGACTTCTCCTCGCCAGCACCCTCTCAGCCAGCGCCGGCCCCCAAGCCTGTGATGTCATCTCCCCCAATGACGACGTCTTCCTCAGTCTTTAACCTCAGCCAACCGAAGCCCGCGCCTGCTCCTGCCCCAGCGCCAGCAGCCAGCTCCAACACTCTTGGGTCATTTGGTGGCAGTGCTTTCTCTGGCGCTGATGTGTGGGGTGGAAATGCTTGGGCTTCGGAGGAGCCCGCTAAACCAGAGGCCCCCAAGGCGACCACAACGACTTCAAATGACTTTGGCTGGGGATCTTTTTCCAGCCAACCAATCGTCCCCAGCGCATCGGGTGGTTTTGCCCCTGCCCCCAAAGTTGCCGCGGATGAGGAGTTTGGCGGTTGGACAAGTGGCACCACTTCTACCAGCACATCAAAGCCGGCGGCTGGACTGGGTGGTGACAGCGATCTGTTCAACAATGTCTGGCAGTAAATCGATGCCGGAGCAGTGGTCAGGGGAATATCATCCCCGCAGACACAAAGCCAGGATAATCCCTATAACCACTTTTTAATCATGACGTTCGTTTATAAGCCAGAGCATTTAGATACAGCAGGGCCTTGCATATTCACTTTTTTGGGTGAAACTTGTTGGAAGAGAGAAGGGAAAGACATCAAAAGCACGGCATCCTGTTTTGGTTTGTTATTTGCATATGTATCTGTAGGGAGGTAGACTGGTCAGGATGCAGAATGTCGCAAGGATATTATATCTCCATCGTTATGGGGCGAGAGAGACAAAAAGAAAATCGGTTGCTGATGAAAATAAATAACTATAATCAACTTTCCCAGCCGCCCAAAAACGCCATGTGCTATGCCCTGCGCTACTGCCAAGTGAGCGCAATTCCGAAGAAACAATACAAACGGCAAAATCTCAAAGAGGTATATCCATGTCAACGTCGCCCTACGATCCTCGCTTTCCTTCACATTTCCGTCCTTCAATGCGCCCTCTTTCATTCTTCGAACAACCGCCCTTCACCACTCCAGCCCCATATTACACCCCACGATAGCTTTAAAACATCAACCTCCAAAGGTAATACAACACCAGGAATATCCCAATCAAGATCCCGGATAACTTGAGGATGGCGACTTTGTTCCCGCTGGCGGCCATGCGCCCTAATCGGCCGGCGGAGCCCTTGAGTTGGGTGCCCATTGAGGAAAAGGTTTCAGTCTGCGGTTCAAGTGTGTCAGTGTTTGGTCTTTTTTTTGTTTCCAAGCAGTAGAAGTAGGCGGCATACACTGGAGTCGATGAGCTCATGGT
This sequence comes from Triangularia verruculosa, assembly GCA_033296885.1. NCBI lineage: Eukaryota > Fungi > Ascomycota > Sordariomycetes > Sordariales > Podosporaceae > Triangularia > Triangularia verruculosa. The sequence goes on along the minus strand of MU863911.1, from coordinate 54,213 downwards.
TGCGCGCGTGGTCGTAGATGTCGATGGTTACGCCGCGGAGGGCGGAGACCTTGGCGGAGAGCTCGTCGAGGCGGGCGTTGTTTTGGCGTTCGCGCTCGTAGGATTCGGACATTTTGAGGAGGCTGAGGGGTTTGTGATATGTGCTGGTTGGTGAATGTGTGGTGATTTTTGGTTTGTCGTTCAGCGGCAGACTTTGTCTCGACTCTGCCGCTGCCGGAGAGACGGGTGTTTCAGAGGTTGGTCGTGGGCGCGGGTCGGGCTTTGGCGATCGCGGGGCTTAGTCTGGGAGGAGTGTACTCGGAGACGGTGACGGGAATGTAGTTTCGGTTTGTACAACCCCGCGCCGGGCAGTGTGTTGTCGTTCGTCGTCGTTGTGGTTCGTCTGGAGTTTTTGAAGTTGTGGCAAGTGGTCGATGCAACAGCCGCCATGCATGGACGGGGAGAAAGGGGCTGGCTGAAAGCGCCAGACTGCCAGCCGGAGACGGGATGAGTTGGGGTCCCTGCTTGAAGCCGCTTCTGTGGGGCCGGGCCACAGTGTGGCGCGTTGCCTTGCGTACTGTCGGCGGCTGGTGGGTACCTGATGATGTCAATCTCGGGGAGCTGTTTCTCTTAATATTTTGGGGGTTGAAGAAAGTGATGTATGTCGTACATGAACTGGACTTTGAGCTGAATCACTTTCCAGGACATGCCAAGCCCAAGATGTAGAATTCCAGTATAAAATCTCCCACCAAACGAACCTCACATATCAAGAGACCAACACTGTTATCTCCGGCGACAAGGGATCCGGAAGCGCATCCCGTCTTCCAAGCAAAATGGAGGCCGTCGCTGTAGCTTGGCATGTGCGCGACGAATAATTGCGGGGAAGCTTCCAGTCTGCCACTCAGCAACAACTCAAGTCGATCACAAGGCAGAGGAACCGGAACCACCAAACTCCCAATTGTCACCTTTCATACTACACAGCCCACTTACGGACGCGCGGCAATGGCAACTGCTGCTTTGCATTCATAGAAACGCCGCGGTCGATATATCTTTTTATTCGTCTTACAAAACATCCTTGACATCTCTTTAGCAAGGACACGCCTGCTGGGACATTTTTTTGACAGTTGATCATTCCACTGGTTTTCTGCCTAGCCTGGATCACCCCCCCGCGCAACCCGGATTGCCGTAACGAGACCACAAAGCAAAAAGCCTCTTCCCTCACCACTTCGAAATCTCCGTTTTCCTCACTTCTCCATTCTCCCCTTTGGCCATTGAGTATCATTTGCGCCCGACACAGGAGCAGCCATGGGAATCAACAATCCGCTCCCTTCGAGCTTATCCTGTGCGTACCTCACCGAGCGTTCCGCGATAGGGAATCACTCCCGCGCGAATCTCTGCCTTGATAGCTGCTGACACTCTCTCCCCAGCCGAATGCAAAAAATGCGGCAAGATCCTCTCCTCATTCATTGACCCTAGACAAGCCTTTGGACCCGAGAAGGTCATCCCGCCGTCTGTCCTCGCCAACGCCAAGGTAAGCAAACCTCACGCCGTTCTCGGACTCCGTCAACTCTCCGGCTAACGAGTTTTTCACAACAGGGCCTGGCCATTCTTACCGTAATCAAGGCAGGTTTCCTCGGATCGGCCCGCTTCGGATCCGGTCTCGTCGTCGCGCGTCTACCCGATGGCTCGTGGAGCGCCCCATCCGCAATCGCAACCGGCGGTGCTGGCTTCGGTGGCCAGATCGGCTTCGAGCTGACAGATTTTGTTTTCATTCTCAACGATGCCAGTGCTGTCAAGACTTTCTCCCAGGCTGGTTCTCTGACACTCGGCGGCAACGTCTCAATAGCTGCCGGGCCGGTCGGCAGAAACGCAGAAGCTGCCGGCGCGGCCTCGCTGAGAAGCGTGGCCGGTATCTTCAGTTACTCCAAGACCAAGGGATTGTTCGCCGGTGTTTCGCTCGAAGGTTCAGCCATCATCGAGCGCAAGGATGCCAATGCTAAGCTCTATGGCCGGCAAGTCTCGGCTAGGGAGCTGTTGTCTGGAGCGGAACGCCCGCCGTCGCAGGCGTACCCGCTCATGAGCATTCTCAACAGCAGGGCATTCAACGGTATGGGAGGGGCGTCAGGATCGATGGACAACCGGATGTATAACGATACACCAGTGTACGACGACCACGAGGACCCGGTTGTTTGGGGCAACAGGACGGGCCCCGCTTATGGGGAGGGTCAGCCGAGAAGCAATCGGGAGAGCATGCCTGCTGGTGGCGGTGGACAAGGAGATTACTACGCGCCGCCTAAGAGGTCATCTACGTGGCAAGATCCGGTCTACGACCAAGAGCCAAGATCGTTTGGGCAGGGGTCGAGGTCGAGCACGTTTGCGGAGAACTCATATGGCGGGGCGGCTGCCTCGGCGGGAGAGAAGAAGGCTGCGCCTGGACGACCGGCGGCGCCAAAACCCAACTACGCGGGCAAGGAGGCCATGTTGAAGAAGAATGAGGCCATCGCACTGTTCACGTTTGAGGCTGTGGAGCCTGGAGACTTGGGCTTCAAGAAGGGCGATGTGATTACCGTTCTGAAGAAGACGGATAATGCTACTGATTGGTGGTAAGTCTACAGCATTGATGACGCGGGTTGAGAGTTTGACACTGACACTTGATGATCTAGGACGGGAATGATTGGGACGAAACATGGTATTTTCCCGAGCAATTACGTCAAGATGAAGGAGTAGGCGGATGCGGTCATTCGTAGGAAGATGTGTTGTGGCAAGATACCCTCGAGAGGCGGTGATGGAGATGGATAAAAAAAACTGCGGTCCTTTTCAACCTTCAAGCAGGATCAAAGATACCGATGACCTTGTTTTTTTTTGCATGGCAGCATTCGCGACCTGAGTGGGTTTTTTTTGGCGTTTTGGGTTGGAAATGGGCTCTTTCTTTTCTTCTACAAATGGATTTTTGTTGCGTTTGATCGACGACTCTCTTCTTACTTTTCTTTCCATGTTTACCGTTGTTGATGATTGGAGGTTTGGTGATGCAGACGTGCCTTGTGTTTTGATTCCGGTCGAAGACTTTTCAATCTCGGTACCCTTAAAGGGATGGTGCGGGGCAGAGTCCATCGTGGAGATGAGATGAAGGGATGAGGGCTCGGTGATGTGAAGTTGGGAGAGGTTGGTGATGGTGCGAAGTGGGAAAAGATTGGTGATGATGTCTGTAGTTTGTGTAAAGCTTCGACACTAGGGTCAGGTAGTGGGAATTTGACATTGCAGACAAGGTTTTTGTGCGAGTGTGGGTGTGCGTGCCATGATATTGGTGTTGGTGGTGACGGCGGTGAGATGGATGATGGCAGTGGAGGTGTGGGTGAGGGCAGCTAGGTCAACAGGAGCAGTGATGGCAGCAAGGTCAACACGGTCATGAGCACAGTAAGATCAACAACGTCAACACAATGGCAGCCAAACAATGATGACCTAATCAACAGGATGGATGGTCTGGGGGGGGACGGGCAGCAGCGAAACGTGGATCTATCAGATGCAACCCCGAAGTTCCCCAGTACCAATTGAGGTTGCACTCCACAACCAAACGACCATGTGGTGTAGTTGGCACGCGCTGCGTACGGCTGGGCTCTGGTTGTCAAGACGGTTCGGTTTGTTCAAGACGGTGACTGGTCCTTGGGTGGACGCCACTTGGTACGCTGCCAGGACCTGAGGGAAGGTCACCGGCCGACTTAAATCGTCCACCTCGCTGGGATGGGTGTCCAGAGCCCGGAGGGGGTGGGTGCGGCAGGGGCCGAAGAACCTATGCGCAGCTAGGTCCCGGATTCAGCCCCGGGCGTGGTCGTGTGGAGTGTTTTTTTGGAGGGGGGGAGGCGGTGATGTCGTGATACTGTCGAGGTTCTGTCTGAATGGGTGGTGGGTTGGATAGAGTTGATTGCGGGTGGAGAGGTTGTGCATTCGAGTTGGGGTGAAGTTGGGTTGTTGATGATTCTGTTGCCATTTAAGGGACTGCTGATGGGATGGCAGGTAGGTGGTGGCAGTTGGGAGGTCTGGTTGCTGGAGTAGCTAGGGTAAATAAATTGATGAGGCGAGAATGAAAGGGATATTTAGGAAAGGACGGCATGAGCTATAGTGTAGAAAGCAGTTTGCTACAGGTGAATACGCACGCGTCAAAGGCAACGACATGGTGTTGCCGGCATTTTAACGTGTGCGGTTAGTTTCAACATGGAGTTGGTCGATCTGATCGTAGGTAAAAGTTAGACATGCGACGGTGCGAGTCAACACCTCGGTCTATACCTCTGTGCCCAAGTATCTCTCAGCTTGATGTCACTGCTCGACATCGAATATGGATTGCGGTCTTGAAGGTGGGGACGACGGGGTGGAACGAAAAGCCTAACCAGTATGGCCAGTGCCAACTGCCATCGTGAGTGGTCGTGGCGGTGATGATGACGACGATGCAGTCTCCATGCTGCTGGTGATAGCCACCATTTACAACACTGCATTCGAATATTCATGAGAACCTATCGCTGCTATCGGGGCGAGCTGAGGTTGGACTCTGCTCGTGTACCCCCTTTTTTTCTCTTCCTGTCTGTTTAATTAGATCAAGGAGCAGTCGTCATGATCTTTGAGATATCTCTCCTGCCGCTCGACCCCCTTGCAAATGGTCATGGTGCTCGTATCAGTTAGGGTTTCACTTCTTCGCACTCCAGGCCCCCAGCAAACAGATGCGCCAGTGTTCTGTCCGTGTGAGGGCGGCAGCCGCAAGACCCAAACCCCCGTCACTCGCCACAGCAGCAGGAGCAGCAGGAGCAGCAACCACCCATTGGACCAGGCAGGAGCAACTCCAGCAGCGCCTGCCCTTTCCTTTTAGGGTTCAATTCCGTAGGAGCACTCAACAAATCCTAACACACAAACGGCCGTGTGGTGTAATCAGCATGTCGCAGCATTGCGCCATCTCGGCCGCGACGTTCGAGCCCAGGTTGGGTAAATGGGCTTTACTCAATCTGTCGATTTGAATTAAAACAGTAGGTGCGCTGTCAAAGACCCTCTAAGTTGTCCCCCCCCCCCCCTCCCTTCGACTATCTCGCCATTTCGACTTAACGGTACGTACTATTTCGACAAGGCAACTAACAGAGCGAGATAGCCCTAGTGCAGTTGACACGGTAGCGTGTTGCGAGGTCCTCCCTGAGGCTTGGCTAATTGTGTGTTCTTTTTTTTTCCATATTATTTTTCGCCGTGGTCCTGCTCGCCGTGACGCTAATGTGACCTTTTTAGTTACCTAATTAAGGGGACCGGCTACAGTGAGGCTGGGAAGAAAGAAGAAAAGAAGGTACGCGTGAGTTATTTGTTTGCTGCTTCGGCGATGCTATGTGCGGGAGCCGTTGATCGTCGTTCCATCTGTCTATGTCTAAAGCTGTTGAGTACTTTCATTCCCTACCTAGCTTTTAGGTACGGTAAGATTTGAATGCTGGGTATGTTAGGACTACGTCTGCTGCTCGTTTCGGATGGTGTTTGGCTAGCTCTCGTCCGTTGCCGTCGTAGGAAGAAGATAGACAGGTAGATGGAGTAGCGGCGATTAGCGACGGCCAACTTGTTTCAAAGTGCTCTGGTTGTGCAATAAAAAGTGATGGAAAGACAGCCACTGTTGGGTGTGGGTTCTTTCAGGAAGAGTTCTGCGGATCGGTAGGTAGGTAGGCAAGCAGATCGGTAGGTAGGCAAGCAGACGTGAACTGCTTGCGGCGGTTGAGCCGGATTGAGTCCTCGAGCATGGCGTAGATAGGTAGTTCGTTGCTGTACTGAAGCTTGGTGTATCGGATTGGAAAGTTGTGCTGCGAAAACGAAGTGGAAGTCGGATGATGGGGGAGGTCTGTTAGTGGTGGCAATGGCCCGGATGTGCTGTGCGCTTGAATACCAAGTTTCGGAAAACTTCAGAAGATGGGCACGTGGATGAAGAAAATACGTGGATGTGAGGTTTCATTGTGGGATTTCCGCGGAGGTGGAAGCCGGCCCGTTGGACGCGCAAAGTTCCAAGTTAGGTATTTTTGAGGACATGAGTGGTGCGGCTAAGGTACGAGAGGGAGCGGGGATACGAGCAGAGGAGGATGAGATAGGTAAGCAGGATGTCTGGGCGAGAAAAGGGGCAAAAAGGGGGGAGGCCAGGGTTCGGGTTATAGCCTAACGTTGTAAACAAACCCTTGGTATAAGCCTCACCAAGCACATCCTTATCAAATTACCGCTATAGGCTACCTTTATGCAGTTTATGTCTTTTATCGTCTTTTATATCAAGGTCCTGCAGCTAAAGCATCCAGTTCTACGTGAACACACTATCGACATCAACTTATATCACCTGTTTGCGAGTTCGGTCGACGTATCCGTTCTATGACCGGTTATCAGACCATTATGCTCAAGGCAACTAGCCGTCACCCGTCACTCTCCGTCACGCTGTCACCCGGCAGACAGAGATATGCTAATTCCCTCACTTTCCGCCAGCAAGACGTGCGCTTATCCACTCAAGTGCCGACCCGTGTTGGCCTCTGTACTGGCCTGCTTTTCTTGATCATCACAACTGGCACCATTTTCCGTGATCGCCAAGCCCTGGGTTGTTTCTGCGGTTTCTCACGCCATGTTTTCTTGGGTTGTTAAGGGTCTGTCGATCTGCCGCTTCTGGCCATCGAGATGTGAGGGAAACGTGGAAGAAGCAGAAAAGCGGTTGGGACCCTGTGAAAGTGATTTGCCGTGCCGTTTCTGGGTGATGTATTCCGGCTTAGCGAAGAAAACCTGTCCTGCATGATCTGATCTGCATCGTCTCGGCTACCAGTGTTGTCTTGATCAGAAAAAGAAAGGCAAGAGAGGTGGTAAAACGGCTTGCTGAGCTTGGCTTTTCCGTAGCATCCTGTCGTATGTGAGTGATCTCAAGTGGGGGGATGTTTTGGGTGCGATCCTTCCTGGGCACGCCCTAGACAGAAAAACTGGCATTGTAAAGTGGGAATACAGCATTGTAAGATAGTTAATACGGCTTAAAGATAGTTAATACGCCTTAAGGATAGTTGATATGCCTCAAAAGATAGTTAATCAGTTTTAATAAATATCGAGAATACCTTAAAACATACTATTAACGTGTTAAAAGATAGTAATAAGCCCCAAAAGATAGTTGTTAGGCCTTTTCTACTATTTTCAAGGTGTGATCCTAGCTTGCAGTACCAATTATTTTGTCCACTGCGTGCTGGGCCAGGGTGGATACATGATCAGGGGGTCATTGGCAGTCAGGGTGGAATAGTTTGAGCGGATAGTTTGGCCCGAAGCTGGCGCAAGGGGGGCGTTCGATAATCGATTGTTACCGTTTCTTCTTTCCTGTTTACTCTTGATCCATTATCCGGGCCACATGACAAAAACTCTCGGAAGATGCAGTTTTCAGAGCATTGAGCTCAGCTATCTTGGGTCAGGGTTTGTGTATAGGTAGAGAACTCATGGACGATGATCGATATCTAGTGGCATCTTGAGGTCTGTAACTCTGGAACGATGTTTCGGGCAAGATTCAGGCAATGAGGATTCTGGCGATAATGCCGGTAACGACAGCTCCAATTTCTTTTGTTATACCTGCGCCCTAAACGGCGAGATTTCCTCCCATCATATCCGCGAGAATATCATATCCCTGGTTTCTTTTCGTGACATCCACCCTGTCTGCCCTGACCGTTGAACATGTTTCCCGATCCAATGCTAGAAAATGTCCCTTGACCGTTTCCAAGAAGATTTCCATGTCCGGCTTCCGTGATCTAGGAGTCGTATCATTCCAGTTAAGCCGTAACGCCTCGCCCCATGCTGGAGTCTTTGTTCTATTTGTGCTCTTGCCCTCACTGCTCCAAAAAAAGAGAAAAAAGAACATGATATGTATATGGCGAGTAAAAAATGTAATAGAAGCCGAAATTCCCTCCCTTCTCGCATCCAAAGCCCAGTACACCAATGAAACTGCGGAGAAAAGGGTCGCGTAAACAACGACCCTGTCAGTAGGGTATCATAATGCCTAATAGCACCTGGTTTATCGGAGAAAAGAAAACCGAGGAAACAAATTGCCGCTTGATGCATCCGGAACGCCAATCACTGCTGCGTGACACAAAATGAGAAAAGAAATACAGTAATCCCCAGCATCTCGATGTGGTGGTGGCCCACCGAGTGTCTCATAATCCCATCGCTCGATCTCGAGGATTCGATTCATCCGTCCATCTCGCACTGAAACCCGACCGAAATGTTGAATTGGTGACTATTGAACTGCAATGGGATCATGGTCAGGTAATTCGTGAACTTTCGACCATCTTTCTTGAAGTTCGTGACGGGGATTTGCAGCTCAGTGTTCCGGTCCACTGCTTTGCGCATTTTCTTAATCGTTTTCTCGTCGACATATTTTCGTACCGATTCGGGCTTAACCTGACCACCAGGGGCTTGCATAAATCGACAGTTCCGCTCCAGCACTTCAGGTCGGTTGTAGCCTGTCAGTTCCAAGAAAGAGTCTGATGCGTAGATGATGGGTTGATCGGCTCGCAAAAGGTCGCATACGATAATAGGACAAGACATGTCGACAGCGCCGATGTTGACCTGGGGGTTTGGTCTTTGATGGAGGAAGATCTGTGACACAGTGTTAATGGCCTGACACCGGTCTAGGTGTACGACGAGGGAGCACGAACAAGCACCGTCATTATGTCAAGACCGCTGCTCGAGTACAATCCTGGGAAAATAATAGGATCGTATGTCTGCGTGTCCGGCGCCCGGCCATTATAATGCTAGAATATCTGGTAAGCAGGGGCGGACCATAAGGATGCGAATGCTGTCTACCTCGAGAGCACGATCCTCCCACACATTGCCATCCCATGTGTTGACCTGGTTGCTCATGATGGGCGTCACGGTGTGTTTGCGAGCCAACGGCACTGTAGTGTACGAGTGCTGTTCTAGAACGAGTAATAATCCCCTTCACTAACAACACATCCAGGTAAGGTTGATGACTGGTATATTTTCAGGCTCGCGCTCTGATGCTGGGATCAGTGGGATGGCTTAACAATGGGCGAGAGAGGCCCGTTGTGTAACCTGCGACTGTAACTTGATCTTGCTGGCTGGTGAGAGTGAGGGCTGATGAGGGGACGGTTCCGAAAGGGCTCCAGGTCCGGGTGGTGATGTCGATAGCGGGGTGGCGAACAAAGAAAAGGAGGTAGATGTCTGAAGGAACGGAACATGAAGATATTTAATTCAAAAGTCAACACAGAAAGCATGGCCCAGTGGTCTGGGTAAGGCGACCACAAAGTCTGCGTTGAATCGAGATCCACGGAGTTTTGTTGGCAGGGACGGGGGCCGTGTGAAATCGGACGGGATGACGGAAGAGTTGCCCTGTGACAAGGCGGCCAAAGCTTCCCGAGCTTCGTAGACGGGGCAGACCACAGGGAGACAAAGAACCAAACGCATATCCCCAGGCACAGGCCATGAACCTGCCTGAGAACAGCTCATGGGCCAATTGCGACGGGGAAAGGGGGGCTCCCATGGCCGACAGAGTTCGTGAATCGCGATCCCAAAAACCCATACTGAGCTGATCGAGTCGCTGTGTTCCCTACGTGGCCGAGGGTGGCATCTTGGCCCATGTTTGGAGGGCCACCAGTGGCCACGGGGTGCGGAATGGTGGTCTCGGTGCATGGTTCTGATCGCTAGACGCATCGGCAGCTGTTGTGATCGGAGCGTGGGAGTGATCTCAAAGGACGGTCTAACAGCCCCAGCCATGCGGCATGGTGGATGATCTGGACCCAATGGACCCTCCACCCTAGACCCCTGCGCCGATACGCCAGGAATGGAGTCCCGATGGGGACTAGAGGAGCTCGAGGCGGCTATCCAAACCGTTGTTCCGCTGTTTCCCATCAGGCCACAAGACAGGGAAACAACACAACGGCATCTGCACCCCGGACCATGGTTTCTTTTGCTCTTGAGCCTCAGAAGCGCGCGAAGCGACAACGAGAGAGCGGGAAATGGCGATGTCTGCACGACCTGTCAGCATGTGCTGCTGCTGCGTGAAGTGAACAAGTGGAATGGGCGGGCGCTGCGGGAATGACGATAAGGGCTCGGCGATCGCTGCGACAAAACGGTTCTCATCCAGATCTGGGGCCATCGAGCTTTGGCCTTGGATCGGCCCAAAGAATCGGTTCCACGCTTGGCCAAAGGCAACGCTCATAACGCCGCCAGCGCTCCACCACCGCAAACTATCCCGTATGGATGGCCAGCATCGACCCACATCGCTCACCGCATACCACAGTAGGGTATGGCATTCTCTCGTCTGTCTGCTGGGAGAGTACCAACCCCAGCTCAGTTAGCTGACCGTGGTATTGGTATGTACTGGATACGAGCCTGAGCAGTTCATACAGGTCAGCCGTCACAGAACTTGCATTCTCTAACAGGAAAATATGACGGAACCAGCCTCATGACAGAAGAGGGTATTGGCCGCCATCCTCCACGAAAGCTTGGGTTTGATTCCCTGTTTCGTGGATATTGGGAGCATGAAGGCAGGCGCCGTGCATCACTACCTTATGTCACATGGCCCAGAAGTGAAAGGTGAAAAGCCTCTGAGCTGATGACAAGCTGACCTGACTGCATCCTGCGTTGACAGTCTGACAAAGAACCAGCAACATCAACAAGAGAGGTTGGCCGCCCCTTTCCCAACGCAGGGTACCACCAAGCACGGGTCATCAAACGAGGACAAACAGAATACCTGTTGGTCGGGCCGACACTGCTGTCAGGCGGGGGCGGGTCACAAAGAGATGACGGTGATCTGCCGATGTGCCGTGGGTCGCGCAACGGGTGAGGGGATCGCATTTTCTCGATTGACGAAGCGACGGGAAAATGACGGGGATGGGAGCGAAAGGAATGGAAGAATCGACCAGCCCTTGCTTTTGGTGATGGCAGCGTCTGGGATGTCTCGGGCCTCAGACGGGCTGCCTGAGACAGGTACCGGACAACATCTTGAATTCCTTTTTTCCATACACCCGGTTCCTGGTAGAAGGCGTGCTGTGGAGCACGGAATCTGAGCCAATGTCGTCAAACGCGCTCCATGGTCTCGGCCTTCCATGGACATGAGGCTGAAGAGAACATGGAATTCTGGCAGCTGCTTCATCTTCGGCCAATTGAAGTTGACAGCGGTGCAACTCACCCCCGGGCCACCTAACGGGGAAGGCCCCAGCTCTCGGTCAGTTCCGGCAGCCGATCGGTGGATACCAATCACGCCCCTCGATTGATGGGTTTTAAGCCACATCTGGTAAGGTGGCTTGCGGGCCCATAGGTCTTGGCGTCCAACCTTATCTTGGCCAAGAATTCACTTTGGCAGGGGCGGGGCAAACGCGTCCAGGATTGTGTTGCACACGCGTTTTCGACAAGTTCCCCTCGGTCAAACCAAAAGCACCGATTATTCCAGAAGCCGTCAAATTAGATCGGTTTCTCTTCTTCTCGCATCCCTCCAACCAAAGATTTCTTCGATCTCCACTCCTCGGCGGAAGTTCCATCTATCAGACCTGATTAACGCAGTCATCCGTCGGGGTTCTACGCGAACAAAATACGGCCAAACAATCTCGGGATACACGACGGCGACTGAGCCAAAGTCCGTCGACTTGGTTTGCGGCGATCTAGCACTCTGGGAAACCTCAGCGAAGTGAGTCGTCAATCGGATTCCACAACCGCCCAAGTCACCATGCCACGTCTTCTCCAGCGTTCACGGCCCTCGGAGTCACTGCCGGCCAGGTCGGCCGGGTCCGATGGCAATGCACTGCCCGAGTACGAGGCGCCGTCCTTTCCGATGAATGATGACAACAAGGCGAAGCTGGAAAGGATGGTTGCGTCTCACCGGCATGAGAGTGATGCGAGGCAATACGAGAAGCACTTGAGCGAGAGTTCCAAAAACCTGATCAAAGCGGTCGGCAGTATCAATGATGTGCTTTTTCAGCGTCGGAATCAGCTGGCTCGGCTAGTCGAGCGGCGTCGCACCGAAGGCATGGAGGAGAAGAGTCATACAGAGAAAGAGCTGGAAGAACATGTGGCAGAGCTCGAGGCCACCGTCGGTGAGCTGACTGATAGGTCGGAAAAGGCGCTCCGGCGAGTGATAGACTGCCGTGCCGAACTCGAAGATATGCAGTCGGTTCTCGAATCAGTTCTGGGGACGGTCCGAGCTCAACAACCTCGACCTGAGCCGAAGCCTAAGAAAGAGAAACGGCAGCAACGAAACGCTGTCAATGACGATGACGATGATGAAGACGAGGACGATGCCGATGACGATGAAGAAATGGAGGAAAATGAGGACGTTTCCCAAATAGTTGGAATCGTCGATGCTTTGAAGGAAGCCCGAAAAGCCAAGATTGCAGAGTACTCAAGATTATCCGCGTACGATCGATACGCGGTCAACAACGATTACATCCCCTTCAAGCGGACGTGGCATGATGCCATGCATCCAGACAACGAGATCCCACTACCGGATCCTTCCACTTGGTTTGACGAGCATGGCAACCCCGTCAAAGGTGCAGGGGGTGCTGAAGAGGATGATGAGCTGGTGGTGGAGCGTGAGATCGTCGACCTCAAGTGTCCACTGTCACTACAGACCTTCAAGGCACCATACAGCAATCACAAGTGCAAGCACACATTCGAGAAGGATGCCATCATGGATTTCATCCGAACCTCCGGTGGCAAAGCACAGTGTCCTGTCCCGGGCTGCTCCAAGGCATGGAAAACCTTCTACATCGTGTCTGTCGAGTCGTTCATGATACTAACATGTCTTTTCCTATTAGGAGTTGACCATCACCGATCTTTACCCAGACGATGTCATGCTTCGGAAAATGAAGCGGCTAGCGGAGGCGTCCAGGCGGAATGTCGATGCAACCTCTGACGCCTCAGCATCTGAAGAGGATGACGATACCGATGCTAGCATGATCGTTGGGCGGACTAACAACATCAAGAGGGAGAGGAACAACCGCCACGTGGAAGACATCGACGAGGACTAAGAAGGAACGACTGAATCTATAATTACTACTCTACTATGGAAAAGTCACCCCACACTCCGGTTTGCACCAGAGAGTATCCAGCGCCCCCATAACCGTCGAAGAAAAAGAAGTGAAAGGAAAGAGATTCTGGCTCGTGGCCCCTACTATCTCACAACCTGCTGTCGTTTCTGTCGAATTATTCTTCGCGTCCTGTTTCCGCGGATCCCTCGCCTCCGAGTAGTTCTGACTGCGAAAAAGCCCGCTCTAATAGTACAAGAGAATTTTTTGACACACCTCAATGAAATCCGACACACGCCATAAACAAAGGAAATGAAAATGCAGAGGGAAGTGTCGGTGGAATACCAGAAGGACCAAGGTCTAACATCTGGGGTAGCTGAACGAGTATCCATATTCTAGGTGGGCAGATGTCTCCTGGAAGTTTTGAGGATTTTGTGAGGCTTGAGCGGAGGCCGGCGTGTTGCCAGTTCGGTGATTATAGGCAGACATCTGGTCAAATGAGTAACCAATGGCCTGGTGGTGCGGGTATGTGCTGTATGTAACGGGCGACAGGTGGGTGTTCGTTTCGACACTTGAATGGAAGGGCATCATGTGACTGTATTGACGATGCTGGACTGGCTCTGAGCTGATGAAGGAGCTGGCATAGCGTGATTAGCTAACCAAACGTGGGCAAGTATGGCCAGGAGAATATTGGAGCATGGAGCTTCCAGTAACCAAAAGACTCACCCTCCGTATTCATTCGATCCTGTCGCGACGGTTCCTGGATGGTAAAGGCCGCCTGAGGTCATTGCTGGTGAGCTTGTCTGGTGTCTATTGTCGTCGAGTCTTGGGCTCTGATGGGGCGAAAGGTATTGAGAGTCGTCTCCTTCCCCGTCCTCACCCATGGAGTTGCCACGTCTGCGTCGTGAGTACTTTTGGATTCCCCACTTGTCAAATCGCGACCGATAGGCCCGGATACTGTGAAGAAGGTTAAAATACAAGTGTTATCTAGCATGCATGACGCCATGGACCCAACACCGAGGGGACGACTCGTGGGGACAACGGTCACATCACACATGAACAAGAGAGGGGTGACATACGACGCTTTGAAACCGTACCTCTCCCCCATGAGCCGCTGGACCTCGTGGAGTGGCTTCTTGTTGTCCCGATACTCAGCAATAATGACCTCACGAAACTGTTCCCACGGTTTCGTCATGATGGGCAGCAATTGGCGAGTCCGATTGACACGAAGAGGGTTGAATCGGGCACAAGAGCGTCTCAAACTGCTAGATTCGAACACACCACGCTGGCGAGGCTGTTGAAGGAGGAACGTGTTGTTTCGGTTGGACGAGAAGAGTGATGATCCCAAGCTAGATATCTTTATTTCTGGTTCCATGGAGTGGCGGCGGCTAATCATGATGTGATATAGACCGGGCAGGTGCTGCCCATTGCACCTCACTTAAAGGATTGACGTGGACAAACGCTGATGTGTACCTTAGGTCAGTAATTCACCTAGGCTTAGCAACAGGTTGTGCAGCACGTTGGGGGTTTGCTCCATCCTCAAGGCAGCCAATAGAGGACCCATGAGACGAAGCCTCACTGCTGGCCACTTGGCCGCTTTCTCGAGGAATCATCGCTGTAGGGCTCAGATTACAAGGCTGTGGTGATGTGCGATATGCTGGTAGGACAGTGACGGCATCCATCTAAACCCGCAAAGTACATTCATTCACTTTGAGTTTCTTTCTCACAAGTTCACCAAACCTCTTAACACCATTGAAATGATGAGGCTCAGACAATTGCCCTCCAAGACATTTGCAAAAGGCATGTCGAGGCATTTCGGGGTGGCTGCGAGCAATCTGCTAGCTTCTTCTCCAAGACCGTGCCATGGCCAGAGAAATGGCGCCAGAGCTGGGGAAGGAGGGTCGGAAAGGTACCAAACGCGGGCCGTGAAGGTCAGCGGCAGACGGAAGCCAGAGACACATGGGCGAGGCTGGATTGAGCCTCTCTCCCCGGTCGAATGCCCATTTGAGATTTGGATCGATTGAGTGTTTCGTCCCGTCACAGGCTTGCCTGGCATGTTCCCGCAGTGACAACAACACCCCCTTTTCGAGTTAGCAGCGAATCAGCTTCGAGGCCCAGCTCCGGCGAACACGTCCAACAGCCTCAATTGGAGAACCCCTCATACCCCGGATTGGCTGCTCGATATCGAAACGTGACACCGGTACCGTTATTCACTGCTACCAGTCCCGCCTCAATTGAACGAATCGATAAGAACGACCACGCTCCCTCGGAACTCGACATGCGGGAGCCCGCAACACGACGCATTTCTTCGGTGAACTGCCCGTACTCTCGGGCAGCTTTGGACCGGTGAGCTGGGCCACCTATGCTATCATTAAAGAAAGGGGCGCGCATATGCCGCCGTACCTAATTGATACCCAACAGGTCCCCTAAGTGCCGGGCGTATGACAACGCACATGGGAATCACAGTCAACGTCAATAGAAGCCAGAAAGCTTAGCTAAAGCAACAACATCATCTCACCTCGAATATTTTCCGTGCACCTCATCGTCACACAGACGCGCCACTTCTTGTTCCGTCAGGTGGCCAGCCAGCATGATTTGATCTACAGGAACAAGTCGATCTCAGTGGCTTTCCACTTGTCGACCACTAAACGATCGACGGTTGAATATCAGCCGTTTTACGCACCTGAAATTGTCATCCAGGTGAGATGCAGTCTAATAACCATGTGGCTTTGATCCTCTATCAACGTCATGATGGCTTCCCCGCTTGCCGCAGTTGAGGGCGAACTCGCATTCCATAGAATGAGACCGGAAGTTAACCTTGGCGGGCGTAGCTTCGTTCGAACCAACCAACTACCGAGATAGCTCACCCTTCTTTTTCCTCCAGCTCATCACCACATTTTCGTTCTTTGCCGTCGCTTGCACGCTGTCGTCGTCTTTTACAGCCACAGCCAGGACAGCAGGCAACGCAGTTTCATTGTATGACCTGCCCGATGGAGACATTATACGAAACGAACCAATCTCGAATCGCTTCAAAAACCGGCTGCAGCGCACCCTATTGCTTTCAAGCTGTGCCCCAAACGTGCCGAATAGCTGCATCTTTTCTCGTCCGACGACTGCCTGATATGCCCATCTGCGGATTTGATTCAAGATCTCATCCGCCGAGCTGGACACGGCCGGGCATCAGACGGATCAGGTATCCCGTTGCAATTTTCGCTGGTTTTGTTTCGAAGATCCCGACGCCCCCAGCGCCGAGAGTTTAAGCATAACTGTGCCGCGGATACGCACGCTGCCTTAGGAGGAATTTTGAGACAAGACATCGTCGTTTGGTGCCGCGGAGAGGCCGACCCTACAGGGCTGCAAAGTTTATGTGGAGCATATCTGGCTGCCTTCTCTGGATGCCTTCACTTTCTGGTTTTGCCCTGCGCTGCCCCCTTGATCATCCGGATAACCGGGACTAGATCTTTTGCCAGTCGTGTTCCTTGGACTTACAGGGGGTGATGGGAGAGCATCACCTGCCAGATTCCAACTTGGTGAAGGGCACGACGTCGGATGGAGACAAAACTGGAGCAACGAGTTAATTGGCTGGTCGAATGACGAAGGAAGGCGTTTTCCAAGACTGACACTGCTCAGGGCAACAAGACCAACCAGGACTCTGCTTCTAGAGCATCTGTAGAAGTGCTCAAACGACCCCTGTCAACCACGGTTGCCCCGTCGTAGCGCATGCTCAATTCAGGGGCTCTTTTTTTCCAAGTAAACACGGCACTCGACATTTGCCAGATCGTAAAATTGGGGCCATCACAGCTTACTCGCCGGATTTCTGATTTTGGAGCCATTCCTGAGGCAAGCATTGAACCTCTCATTACCTTGTTTCCTTCGCATAAGCAACATCACATGTGCCGCCAGAAGCGCTCGATCTCCGCCAATATCGCATCTCCTTTCGGATAGCAACCGCTCCGCTCTCAAAGGCTCAATGGAAACACGACCCCAGAGCCTCAACTAAACTAGGCCCAAAATAATACCGAAAAACCAAGATCAAGGTCATGCCGACGAACAAATGACAAACCCACCCTCATCCGTCCACCGTTTCATTGAGACTAGGCCCAACCCAAGCGGCCACCCACCCCACAAGAGTAACCCCTTCTCATGCAAACATACCCATCTTGTCCATCTTCGAATTTGGCGGTGAGTGAGCTGCCGAAGGGTGTGGCCGCCTCCACAGGCCACATACACCAACTCACATCACAAGGCTCTCCAATCAGAGGGGATCCCATCCCACCAGGCTGAGGAGATGACCATTTAACATGGCGATCGACACAAAGAAGTACCTCCACTCATATGCAAGTAACCATCCAGCTACTCACTTCGCTCGCCCTTTTATTGAGTTTAGGTAAGGTCAAACAAATACTTCAGCCGTGCTTCCATGCTGACCTCCATGTCGACGTGGAGATATATTCTCATTCTCAGCGAGACTAACACCAGGCTGAGGAAACAATTTCGAACACCTGATCGGCGCTGGAAGATCATGTACACGCCTACTCCTAATTCGTAAGGTAGGCAAGCGAGGTAAGGTAGGTTTATGCAAACACTCAGCCATGTTTCCAGACTTGCAGCAGCACCTGCAAGAGCAACAGATATCCCCCAGACTTGGGTCCAGCCCTACTGTACACTTGCTTCCGGATTCTCAACCAATGAAAATAGATCATTAACTAGAGAACGAATAAGAAACTGGAATTCGACGTTTGACCTGCACCAGGGAAAAGTCTGCAAAACACAGCCATGATTGAGGACGCATCAGTGACGGGTATGTCTCCCAGCGGTGCGGAACAAAAGACAAGGAAAAGAGTCTTTTCCGAAGAATTGCAGGAGGCTCTATTACGAAACCATCCTTTTTTGGAGATATATCTCCGCGACCGAGAACTCAGAGGAGAGTGAAGCAGGGCAAGTGCTACTGGCATAGCCCTACGATATGCAAGAGGACATGTGTGTAAGCAGGCAGAAGTTACACAGGCTTTTCTCAAGTCTATTATGATGCTGTCAACTCTACCAAACACATCTCGTCCCTCGGAAAGAATGTCTCCCTACGCATAGGTATTTGCCCAAAGTCCGGGATATCTTCTATCTTACCTACCTACCTAACTACCAAACATATGCATTACACAGCCCTCCCTCTCTTTCCTCTACGCCCAGCAGAAACCTTAGGCAGACGAACGTAGATCCTCATGATACGATGTAACCAATCGAAGAGACTATTTCAACAATGGTATGTAGGGTCATCATCTACTTGACACTAGCCACGTACTCGACTAATGTTCAAACCAGACCAGCCCCCAGACACAGCCATGGTCTCCCCAAGGGGCAGACACCGGACAACACCCAGATCTCATCTCCACTGCAACACCAGAAAGGCAAAGCGAGATAGCAAGCGAGATGATCCAGTCCTGTCTATACACCTCTGTAAGGCTTTATACATCACATCCACACGCCTAGGTAGCTAAGCTACCTTAACCAAGCCACAGCCAGGGCAAATATTGAGATAATCAACCCTCTCTATCTTGCAACCTTCATACGCCTCTTGTTCTTTCTGCAAAGGCTTCACGCACCTACCTAGGGAAGCCATTTTCCACCGCCAAACCAAGCCACGACCAGGGGCAATGTCAAAGCCACGAAGGGTGAACAAATGGGCAGACATCAAACAGAAACCCCATTTCGAATCGAGCCACATGAGAGGAAAAAAGGAAATTCAACCTTCTAGGTACGTCAGGAAGGCAAAAACAAAGGGGGCACATATCTAACATCTTTACCCAAGCCACACAGCCATAGTTTCTCGTGCTAGGTGGCGGCGGAACAGACAAGGCAATCTGTATCTCTTCATGATGACGTTCATCCAAAGAGTTCAGTGCTCTATCAGACTCACTGACTCACCTTGAGAGCAACCTCTACATTTGATCGCAAGCTGCCTTAATTAGTCGAGTTGCTGATGAAGGAGGTGCCCAGGATTCACCCGATGTTCCATGACAAGGAGACACTCTTCCTGATGGGCCAGGATGTATAGAGTGAGTTTCTCTTTGAGCCGACTAAGGTACCTAGGTGCCTGGGGAGGTGGTCGATTTAACGACCGAGTAAGCGACTTTGCTGTCGATGGAACAATTTCTCGATTAAGCTCTCGATTAAAATATTAAATAAACTATCGTTTGAGCCGTCGAACACTTTAAGCTGTTGTTGACTAGCCCGAGCTGTCGATCAAGATGTTCGATATATTCGAACTATCGATGGAATTAACGATCAATGTGGTTAAGTTGGTCGAAGAAATTCCTTTAACTCGACTCATTGATTAAGATTATCGCTTGATCTAAAACTGATAAACTACCTACATATATCAAGTAATGTCTGTTAGGTCGCTTATTCACCATGTCCATTTGACCTGTTTAGTCGTTCTGTTCATACAAGTCAAATCTGCCATTCCGATTGCGTTCAGTCGATTCGCTGTTCATCAATCAAGCTGTTGTTGATGATGTCGTCGATCAGGTCGATTATCTCAGCGACTAGGTCGTCGATTATGTCGGCGATACAGATGTTGATTACCTCAGCCATTAAGTCACTGACAATCTCGGCGACGAGGTTGCGGCTCGGCAATCAAAGCCTTTGATCACCTCAGCGAACCAAATCGCCATTCAAATACTGTGTATATAATCAGAAAATTGGAAGATATTGGCGAGCAAGTCGCTCTTTACCAGTGCCAAGTTGAAAGTACCTTAGTCGAACAAGTCAGTTGTTGGCATTCTCATCACTCGGGTCGCTCCTCACACCTTTATAGAAGACCCCCCAGGCACCCAACTTCACACAATCCATCACCTTCCTTCGCTTCGCACAAAAGTGCATCAAAGTCACAACCGGGCAGAACATAAGAGTCGTCTTAATCATCATTCATCATTAACTCATATAATTACCACAAACCCCCCATTAACCCCTCAATTCAGCGTAAAGCTATTCGACACCCCCTCAAAAGCCTTGATACTCCCAATCAACGGCTTCGAATCGCCATAATACCTCACCCTATACGTCCCTGTGCTATCCTCGGTCGCACTCGTCTCCCAAGTGAGAGTGACTTCACTGTGTCCCAGTGCCCAATTTGTCCTTTTCCAGGTATACACCAACCTCCAATCCTCATCACTCAAGACCCTCATCCACTGACCGTTGGTCTGCTTCTCCACCGCAGCATAGGTTCCCTCGAGCCTGAGGTTGTTCCTTGGGTTTGCGCCCTGGAATCTAACGCTGATTACTTGGCCTCGTGTGTATGACGAGGCAGGCTGGGTGAGAACGTTCCCGAATTTCTTGCCAATGGGCTCGGCGTCAAAGGCGACACCGGTGATAAAGCTGAGGGAGTTTTCGCGGTTGTCTGGAGGGGCTGGGGAGCCGAAGGTAGGCTGGGAGTTGGAAGAAGGAGAAAGGTAGGGGAGACCGCGAAGGGTGAGGTTGACGAAGGCGGGGAGTGCCCACTGGCCGAAGAGAGTAGAGGCACCCTCGTATCGCTGGATCTGGTATTCCTCTGGCGTGGTCAGGTAATGTGAGTAGGTGTTTCCTGGGCCGCCCAAGACAACGTAGGGTTCGGTTCCCAAGGAGAGCTGGGAGGCAGCAGCAGCTTTGACAGCCCCCTTCCATCTGCGACCAGCCATAGTGGTGACTTCCACAGGCGAGACAACGATGATGAACTGCCCGACACGGAACGACTGAATATCCATAATATTCGGGCTCCAGGCATACGGAGCCTCCATCTCGCCGACGTTGAGGAGGATTGGCTTGGGCTGCTGGCAAGCCTTTTGCTGGGGTGAGGGAGCCTTGAGCAGACCACCAACGACGGACCAGAACGGGTTGTTTGGCGCGCCGGAGTCGCCTTGAGTGAAGTCAAATGCGCCAGGCCAGTCTGCGGTACCAGCAGCGAAAGAGTGGCCAAGAGCGGCAGGGCAGGTCTGGACGAGGGTGCCGTTGGCGAGGGGGAAGGTATAGTAGCGCATGTCATGGAAGTAGTGGAACGAGCGGACTGAGGCGCCGGTGACGGGAGTCGAGCCTGAAGCGAGAGAGGTCTGTGAGAGTTGTTAGTTTCATGACCTCGCTGGTAACAAATCCAGATGCCTTACGAAGAGAGACTTGGCACCACTGAACTGCCTCTGAGCGATAATCTCACAGCTCGCCACACCCAGATCCAGCTTCTCGAACGCAGGTCCACGAGCGCGACAAGATTGCGACTTTCCATCCGCGCAAGTGCTCGTCTCAAAGTCGCACATTTGGCCTGACCCATCATCACACCAGGCCCCCAAAATATTCGGCGAAGAATCACCCATATTTGCCTGCGAAAACCCAGCCACAAACCCATCTGCAACCGCACTATCACCCTTGACCGACCTCTCGAAGTAATACGCCGCCAACCCCTTATTATCGCCCGTAACATGGGTATTGTTCCCCTGCATAGAGGTAGGGTGAACCGGGAACCAAGTCAGCACACCGATAGCCTTTCCATCCGACGCCCTCTGGAACTTCAACAGCGTCATAATCTTCTCGACACTGTCGTCCCCATACTGAGCCCGTTCCGCAGCAGGGTTGGCCAAGTACGAGTACAAACTCCGGTTGATATTTGCGTCCTTGATCCTCGTGGTGCCAAAGTCGAGGTAACCCTCCTGCAGACCCTCATGAGCCCGCTTGACAGCTAGGACCGCACCATCCACAATTGCCTTGTAGCTCTGCTTGTCGAAGCCCAAACTCGTGACCTGTGGAAGCAGATAGTTGAACCACGCCCCAGGACCAGAATGCTGATGTGTGCCGGTAACAGCCACATTTCCGGCCTTGTACATGTTGTACCCTGTTCCCTGGGCAGCGATACCCTCCAGAATCCCGCGACGAACCGCGGTGTCACCAGACATGGTATCCAACACGATGTAGATGAACCGGTTGGCGGGGTTGGAAACCTCACCGATGATGAACGCGCGGGCATAGAGACGTTGGCGAAGGCCGGTTCCAGACTGCGCTGTGTCGGCGTAGCCAGCAAAGTTGATTTCGACTACAGGGCCAGTGATGTCTGCTTTACCCACGCCGAGGAGGTACTTGTCCCCGACTGCTCGTTTCTGGGAGGCATGCTGGCTGCTGGGGAGGGCGGCGATGAACTGGATGAAGGCGAGAAGTGCGAACAAGAAGAAGGTGGTGAAAGTGGACGCGATGGTCCTTCCTTTGGTTGGTGACATCGTTGACTGACTGACCTGACCAGACCGATCGAATAAACGATCGATCAGGAAAAGAGACAGAAAAGGGAGACGGAAGGGTTTTAGTCATGACGTCCCTCAGGGGAAACACCCACCTTTTTAATCTAAATATTTTCCCTGTCCCCCCCCCAAAAACCTCAACCGCCTACCCTTTCCCCAACCAGATTGGTCACAACAAAACCCTCCCATGACGGGTAGGTAACCTTTCTGTCTCAGTGGTCGTTCATCATTCGCACAATAAAATAAGGCTAGAAGCAGGGCCAAGGTAACGTCGTCCACCCCCTCCCCTGCCCTGTCCAGGTTTCTTAGCGTACTAAAAAGAAAGTTAGAGTTTGCCGATGCATAATTGGTTCCACGAAACACAACACCTCCCCCCGCCGCAAAAAGGAAGTGGAAGAATCAGTGGCCAAGTTGTTCACAAGGTACCCTTATCGGGAAAAAAGGCATGTCGATCGGACGTGGTTTCCGTTTATGACAATGTTGACAGGAATCTAGTCAGTCGAGAATGTAACGCTGCTTGCTTGTCACTTGCTGTCACTGTCTGTACAGTGGGTTATCCAGATCATATGGACAGAACCGACGTTGCACTTGGTTCCCTCCTACCTTACCTCTCCAACTCTGACTGCGGGGTTGTTTGTCTCTGTTCGCTCCTTCCATCAGTCATCCCCTTAAAGTCCCTCGTCGGGTGATATCCTCCACCTTCAACTTCCTGCCGAGAAATTGAAAGTCTTCTTGGTGCCTTCCTACTTAAGAACCACTCGACACTCGTCGTTCCCATCCCTTGCCCCAAATCTAGGCGGTTCCTGCACCCCTGGCAGCATAAACCAATCACCCTAGCGCATTCTGCTTCCCGTCCGTCCCCCCCCGCCTCGGTCCAGTCCTTGGATATCGCGTGCAGCATCGATCCCCGCCCATCAGCACCTTGATTTTATTGCTTTTCTTTCTCTCTTCCCGCCTGTAGGTAGTGTGCAAGTGGCATGTCTCGTTCCTGTATGGTGATGCAATCTCGCAGCAAGAATATCCCCATCCAACAGGGACACATCCCATTGGGCTATCCAAAGTTCAGCTCTGCAGGTTCTGGAAATAAGATCGGGCGGGTACACAGTAGGGTAATATCTTTAGCAGTTCCTTCTGTTGTTTCTTTTTCAGGGTTTCCCCCCCTTGCACAAAAGCGCAAGAGCGCATCAGAAACCGTTGCAACTCAACTGCGGGGGACGGGGGGCGAGCCCTCTGTGTCTGGTGTAGCGACTTTCCCCCAGCAAAGAAGAGGCAAAGTGACGTCGTAACGAACGGTAGCTAGCCGTAACTTGCGGGGTGCCTAACGACGGGACGAGCGACGAACTTGACCTTCCATAAAAAAGTGTCATGCGGAACCTCGAGGGTATCACTCGCTGGTCCTTCCATTCCTGGTTGTCGGCTCCGTGTACGCGGGTGTGGGCGATGTTTCTCTGGATGAGCCAACCAGACCTCGTTATCGCACTTTTCACCTCGAATGGTGGCGGGGTGGGAAATGCCATGTCTTTCCAGGCGTTTAATCGTTGGGTTTAAATGGCCTGTCCCAGAACTGTTTTCTTTTCTAATAAGAAACAACATGAGACTGAAATGAGGAAAAAGAGAGCTGTCGAGTCGGTGACAGGGGTCGAATGTAGACAACCCTAACCCCTGTCTCTCTCATAAAAAGCCAAGTTCAATGACCGAGCTCGATGACACTGTTCCTGAAGCTCGGCAACCGCTCGCTTCCAACCCTGCTCGTCGTCGGTGGGGAGGAGTACAAACAACCCCGCTCACGATGTTATCGAAGCGACGATAAACTCTGTCGCTCACGTGGTCTCTGCTATCAGATGGGTAATTGAGGCTATCACAACCGTTCATTCCATGTCCAGTTGCCACACTCCATATACGCTACCGTACACACACTTTCTGCATCATACAGGACCACAAACGTCAGCTTTTCCACACTGACAACCCAACCCTCCAGTTCTCTCCCACTGATCCCATCTTCACCCTAACCACAGATTGCGTGAGGGGGTTCAGAGGTCGGATATCCTGTTCCTCCTGACCGCCCAATATTTCACCAATCCACCACCTCTTCTTGTCCTCCACGCCGATATACGATATATGGTATAGTTCGTAGTTGAGCAAGCATGCATAAGCAACGAACAGCTCTATAATTTCAGAGCCACCCACACCCTCATATAATCCCACCAAAATCCATGCCATTTTTGTTCACACAAAACTCCCACTTCTCTCACATAATTCAAACAAAAGAAAAGAAGTCAGAAAGGGGAACAATGAAGAGCTAAGTCATAGGGAAAAAAAAAAGCAAATTCCAGCCCTTGCTATGCTAAAGCCGTTGCCACCCCCCGCCTTTCCACTCCAGAGAGAAAGGAAATGGAGGCTATGTAAGAGTATAACAAGCCCTCCTCATAAATATACAGTGTGTGTAAAGGAGATATAAAGATAAGTATGGACTCCCATAAACGCCGCCATCTGTCTTCTCCCTGTCTCGCTTTGTGCAATGAAATATGTGTCGCTTCCCTTGATCCCTTATTGCCCGCCTATGCTCTTCCCTCGGAAAGAGCAATCCCTTTCGTTTCATATACGCTGGTATGCTTTTGAACACACGCCGTCTTTCCCAAAATGAAAACAACAGAGACCGAAAACAAAGCCAACCCCCATTACCTTCTCCTACTCCCCGCCATGGCCTACCGTCCCTGCTGAGAAGCGAGAAGAGAAAAAAAGAAAGCACTTTTCCTTCCCCCCAAAATCTTTCCCGTTGTGATCGATTGAACCCCTGAATAACCGTTGAATCGACAATGTGTTGTTTGGTGGATATACATTGGTGTGTGCATGATGTTGATGGTGAATGGTATCGTCTTGGTATCAAATAAAATAGTGTCGCGTCGTCATACTCCCCATGTGGAAATGTCGTTTGGGTCCAGCGAACAAGAGAATCTCCACTTATTTATAGAGCCGGTCGAGCATCATGTCCTTTCCCTGCTACTTGTTCTCAGTTAGCTCTCGAGTTCTTCTCTGTGTTGGGCAAAGCATGTGCTGCTTCAAATTCCAAGTTGACCGCTGGGCTCGACTACATTTTCTTGAAGGTTAACCACGAGCTGGTGAAGGCAACGCTTGGTCGCAGCGTCATCTCGAAGGACGGCCGCAAAGGTGTTGTCTCGCAGGGGTTCCGGGAGGCACTGGCGCAGCGCCTCACGGGCTCTCGCGTTGTCGCTGAGTCTGTTACGCATCTAGTGAGCATAGTGATGGTAGACAGCTAGCAAAGATACTTACCTGAGGAAGCATCGCACAACATGCTTGAGGAGTCTTGCCGTCTGCTGCTCGACGAGCTGGCCTACCATGTTGCTCAACACGGTCCCGACTGCATAGAAACGCTCGTATGTTGCGCAAATGTAGTTTAGGCCATTGTCGTCAAGTAGAATCTTCTGCACGATGAAAATTGCCACTGTCTTGCTAAGCTCAGATCCTGTCTCCATGATACGAAGGCAAAGAGGGATGATCTCAGTGGTCAAAAGGAAGTTGATCACTTCGGTTGAGTCATTCTTCACCAACGCCCCGATGACTCCCAAGGACGTCAATCGCAAGTACTCGAACGGCCTTGACTTGGATGTCGTATTGAGAAACGGATAAAGGAAGAGTGGGATGTGGGCTGCAAGCATATGTCAGTAAGCGTGTGCCGGGACAAATTAATCAGCGCGCCTTACCGCTCAGGAACAACGTGCGCGTCTCGTTGTGAGACGCAACACACTGAAGAAGAGCCAGCGCATTGCATACTCTATTGGAGGCGGCTGCGGTAAGTTGCGACGGGTTTAGCAGACTATACACGCTGATGATCTCCTGAAGAAGGGAGGTCATGACGCCTAACAACTTCTGTTAGCCTCACAATTCCGGCCACGGACGAATATACAGAACTGAAGACTATAGAGGCGGCTGTCATACCGAACGAGTGCCACAAGATCAATGCCAGCTCGGGCACTTGCTCCCGCTTTTTACTCAGTTCCAGCAAAGCAGCCTCGCGTGTGTTCTCGTCGAGCAGGTCGGCAATGTACTGAAGTGTCCTCCTGTTATCCTCTGACACGGACGCCTCGAGGGATGTCTCCTGGACATGGCTCTGGGCCAGGGCGTTGACGCCATTATGGGCGCCAGCCATACGGTTATGGTATTGCTGCTGGGCAACATTGACAGCACCCTGTGCGGCGGCCTGGACGTGGTGCTGATGCGACGTCTGCTGATGCATCCAGGCCGAATCCGCCTGGGGGTACTGGTGGTGACCGTATACGTGCGGGTTGGGCATCATCTTGGTGGTCGAAGTGCGCGATAGTGCAGGCACGGTGAGAGGTAGAGAAAGACGAGGGTAGCTCGGGGTATTCAGGGAATAGGAGGGGAGATATGCGATTGCGCGATGTCAACTTGTGGAGCTAACAGGCAATATACCAGTTCTGTTATCTATCGCCAGTATTGCCAGTCTGTTGAGAATGTAGGACAGTATGGAGAGTCGGGGTGGACGTCATGAGCTGGGGTTTTGTCGGTCGCGAAAACGTGTGGTCGAGTGGAAGCTCGGTCGGTTGGAGGGGTGCTTAACGATGGGAGTTTCTGTCAGGCAGGGTTGCTGCTGTGGGTAGAGGACGCATCGAAGCGTCCAGAGTTCAGAGCCGCACTTTGACGGCGGTTTTCGGCTGCCAGGCACGGACCACTGTGGGGGAATCTCTTGGGCCTGTTGGGCTGCTCCTTTGTCTTGGCAGCTAAGAAGGGACTGACCCATCTTTAAGCTCGTCCGGCTGCTCTTTGTGCAACGTCCGGAGAATTCCTTGTGCCCGCACAATCCTCAGCCTGCGAGTGGCCCGCAGCTGCCCGTCTGCAGAAGCCGGTCATATTCTTCACCTGCATTGCATCATGTGGCCAGGGTTTCTATCATCTAATCTTCTCACCTCAGTTGGTCGTTTTGTTGCCCTCATCCATAGTCCATCTTGTATCACTTCGGCTTGTACTCCAGGAAAAAACATACTCTCCATTGATATAACTACAGAATATCAAAAACTTCGACCTGCCTCTATCCAAGCAGACCAGAAAAAAGAAAAGAAACAGAAATTAACCTTTTGGAACGCCCAGACCAGTTCCCGCCAACCCGGTGCTCTGGACCAGAAGCTAGGAACCTCTAGCTTACCCAAGGGATATCTATCTATAGCACCCAAACCCAGCATGATAGCTAAGAAAATAAACCGTTAACGCCATCTCAATGCAATGCTCAATGCCATTTCTCCCGTCTTTTCCTTTTCACTTTAACAATTACAAGAAAACAAAGAAAATAACAGCAACAGCTCCAAGAAGTAGAGCCGAGACAGTTCCAGGATGAGCGTCCCTCACTGCTCCACTCCCAACGACAACAATGGCCGGTCCAGAGCTAGAAGGAACATCGGTGCTCTCCGCGCCCAAGGCGGCGGCCGTTTCAACGCTGGGTGAGTCGTTGCCCTGCCCTGCCTGAGCAGCCGCAGGTATCGTTCCGTTCCCGGCCGACGTAGTGGCATCGATCGGGTAGATTACCGTCAGTTTGAATACTGATGTTGGTGCGCTGCCAGCCGTGTCAGCATTCGTCGGGGAAGGAGTTAAGGATGTGGATGTTATCGGACCTGTCTCGCCGCTGCTACCTTTACCATCTTTTCCGTCAGCGTTACCATCACTGCCAGATGCCGTTGACGTGGGCGCTGGGCGCCTATTGTTGTCGTCGTCCCCAGAACCAGCCGCTGTTGTGGTCTTGGATCCGCCTTCGTGCATTCCGCTGCAAGTGGTGCATGGGTCACCGGATTCTTTGCTCTTGCCGTCCTTATTGCCTCCGTTCTGGCCTTCACGGTTACCTTGGCCGTTGTCCATGTTGTCCTCATTGTACTTGGAACCGGAGCCACCGCTGGAGGTGCTGTTTCCACGGCCACCGCCCATGTTGTCGGAGCCGCCGGAACCGCCTCCATCGTTGCTATTGCCGTGGCCCTTGTCTTTGCTGTCATTGCCATTGCCATCCTTGTGCTTGTTCCCCTTGTCCATGTTGTCCATATTGCCCTTATCGGCACGGTCATTCTGGTCGTCATTATTATGGCCGCCTCGAGAGCCACCGTCGGACCCGGAGTCGCAGCCGCTCTTGCAGTGGCTGTCAGAGCCATTGCTGCCCTTATCCTTATTATCCCGGTGGTCGCCATCCCGGTTGTTGCCATCTTTGTTATCGCGGCCATCATCACCGTTGCCGCGATCCGATCCGCTAGAGCCGTGGCCAGAGTTGCCATTATTATCCTTGCTGTCCTTGTTCCCATCGCCATGTATGCTGTCGCAGATATCGCAAGGCTTCTTATCGGACCCTGAGCCACCATTGCTGCCACCGTCTCTTCCGTCGTCGGAATTACCAGATTTGGAGCCAGAGCCGCCCTTATTGTCCTTGTTATCCTTATTGTCGTTGTTGTCATTTTTATCATCACCATGTATGCTGTCGCAAATATCGCACGGCTTTTTATCAGATCCCGATCCGCCATAACCTCCATTTCCATTGCCGTTGTCATCGCCCTTATCATCTCCGTTGTCCTTGTTGTTGCCGCTACCATGGCCATTACCATCATCGTTGTCGTTATCATCACCACCACCGTTGACCTGGTCGCAAACATCACACTTTGAGCCGGATCCTGATCCAGAACTTGATCCAGAGCCACTGCCTGAACCGTGATCAGAATCCCCATCAGATCCAGAACTGCTACCTCCAGAGCTGCTACCAGAACCAGATCCCGACCCTGAGTCACCATCAGACCCAGAACCAGAATCACCTCCAGCCCCAGCACTGGCAGTAGCACTCGCCTCCGCCTCAGCAGTGACAGTAATCGTGACCGTCACAGGATCAGCAGTAGGCTTGCAATCCCCGCCCGTGGTATCAGCAACCATAATAGTCGACACGAAGGTAATCGTAGACGTCATCGCAGAGTTGGCATCATCTGTAACAGTGATAGTGACCTCCTGAGTGAGAGTAGTGAGAGCCTTGGAGGCACCTGCTGTGGCATTGGCGCCTGCTCCTCCACCAGCTGCGCCAGTACCAACGACACCAGGAGAGGGGAGAACACCGGGGGGAAGAGTGGTGGTGAGAGCTGTCGGTTGGCCGTCGGCACCGGTAGTTGTGAGGGTCGTGACGACTGCTCCGGCACCTGCGCCAGTGCCGGCACCAGCCTCGGCGCCCGCCCCGGCGCCCGCCCCGGCAGTGGCTCCGGCAGTGGCGGTTGCATTTGCTGCTGCGCCTGCGCCGGGACCTGCACCTGCACCTGCCCCGGCTCCGGCCTCGGCACCGGCACCTGCTCCGGCACCCGCTGTTGCGGTAGCTGCAGCATCAGCTCCGGCACCTGCTCCGGCACCTGCTGTTGCGGTAGCTGCAGCATCAGCTCCGGCTCCGGCTCCAGCACCCGCTCCAGCGCCAGCTTCAGCTCCAGCTCCGGCACTTGCTGTTGCAGTGGCTGCTGCTCCAGCATCTGCACCAACTCCGGCTCCTGCACCGGCACCGGCGTCGGCTCCAGCAGTGGCAGTAGCACCGGCAGCCGCTCCTGCATCAGCACCCGCGCCAGCTCCAGCATTTGAACCAGCATCAGCCCCTGCACCAGCGGTGGCAGTAGCTGTAGCTGCGGCACCGGCACCAGCCTTGGCATCAGCTCCCGCACCGGCAGTGGCATTGGCAGCAGCATCTGCCCCTGCTCCAGCACCGCCAGCCAAGGTTGAAGTAAGAGTAGCTACAGACCCAGCGGCATCGGTAGTCGTGATAACCGTGACTCCAGCACCAGCAGCAGCACCTGCTCCAGCACTGGCCCCGGCA
This sequence comes from Triangularia verruculosa, assembly GCA_033296885.1. Classification (NCBI taxonomy): domain Eukaryota; kingdom Fungi; phylum Ascomycota; class Sordariomycetes; order Sordariales; family Podosporaceae; genus Triangularia; species Triangularia verruculosa. The sequence goes on along the minus strand of MU863911.1, from coordinate 24,148 downwards.
TTGACACCTGCACCTGCACCTGTACCTGCTCCCGCTCCCGCTCCTGCACCAGCACCGGCGGTGGCATTGGCAGAAGCATCAGCTCCAGCAGTGGCACCGGCGCCCGCAGCAGCAATGGTAGATGTAAGAGTAGCCACCTGTCCGTCGGCACCAGTGGTGACGATGGTAGTGACTTGTTCTCCTCCAGCTCCGGCAGCACCGCCAGCCCCGGCACCTGCGCCCGCATCGGCGCCGGCTCCAGCTCCAGCTCCAGCACCAGCACCACCTCCGGTCCCGGCAGTAGTATTACCAGCTGCTCCAGCTCCAGCACCCGCCCCGGCCCCGGCAGTTGAGTTACCAGCGGCACCAGCTCCGGCACCAGCGGCACCAGCTCCGGCACCAGCTCCGGCACCAGCTCCGGCACCAGCTCCGGCACCAGCTCCGGCACCAGCTCCGGCACCAGCTCCGGCACCAGCTCCGGCACCAGCGCCAGCGCCTCCACCGACACCAGCATTCCCATTAATAGTAGCATTAACTATCACCAACCCACTTCCCACCGGGACCGCATCCCCCGTGATCCCACACCCCTCCAAGAACCCAGCCAAATCAAACCCCCTCCTCCCTTCATCCCCTTCTGCCCCTGCAATCTCCGCGAGCCCAATCTGCACCGAATCCTCAATCACCAACGGCTGAGGCTGCGTATAGAGCATCGTGATCAACATCTGCGGCACTGTTGACCCGTTACCCCCTTGCAGCGCCTTAAACGGCACCAGCGGGTTCGTTTCCGAGGTCAAAATAGGGTTCTCAAAATCACGAAGTCGCAGCCCAGATTGAAGGTAGGTCAGGGAGAGTTGAGCGGATGCCAAAAGGGAGGTTGGATCAAACGAGGCGAAGGAGGAGAGGTTGAGAGACATTTCGAGGCCGATGGCCATGTAAGTCTTGTTGAGGGCGCCTTGGGGGAAGAGGAGGATTGGTTCTTGGGCGAGGTCTGGGCTTTGTTAGTTTGGTGCTTGGGTGAGATAAGAGGGGAGCTGGGGGAGGGACGAACCGTCAAATGTACATTGCCCTCCTGGTGCGAGGATGGTGTTTCCAACTTTCATAAGGACGTTCTTGGGTTGCTGTGGTTGTCCTTCACCATTGGCAGCATTCTCACCACCCTGGCCTCGGTTGTTGGAATTGGGGTTGGAGTTGCCGTTGCCATTTCCATTGCTGTTGCCGTTCCCGCCACCGAATCTCCCACGGAAACCACCTCTCCATCTACTTCTCCAGTTCTGACCCCTTCCACTGCCGCTGTAGCCTCCACCGCCGCCACCATAACCTCCTCCATAACCACCACGACCGCCACCACCATTGAATCCAGGACCTGTGGCACTAGGATCGAAGCTTTCTCCGTTTGGGCCTGGGCCGTCAACAGCTGTGTTGAACTCCCCGTCAGGACTTGGGCCATCGACACCGTTGTTGTTGTTATTGTTGTTGTTGTTGCCACTTCCAAACCCGAACCCAAAGCTACCACCAAAGAACCCACCACCTGGGGCACGAGAGAAGAGTCCTGCTTGGGCTGTCGAGCCCAGGAGGGAGACTGCGAGCAAGGGTAGCAGTTTCATTTTGGGTTGCTATCCCTTTCTTCCACTGCGAGATCGGATGAAGCCGTGTAATGTCAAGTCGATAAAGACAAAAGAAATTATATGTGAAAGATATGAAGAGAGTAGAGACAAAATGTGTTACCCAAGCATAACAGAGAAAAGTGTAACCAAAATCCTTCCTTGTGATACTTGGTCAATATTCAAAGAAAGAGCAACTAAGGAAGAATGGAGAAAGAAACTCTGGATGGGATGAAGATCAAAGTCCTGGGGGATAGGCCGCCTTGAATATCACCTCGTCCATCAACCCATATATCAACCCTAGGCCCACCGGCCTATACAGACGGACCACATACACGGACGTATTGGAACAGCACAAGGTCTTGATACAATCAACCTGGTCAACTGTTGAGAAGCCCTTCCCTAGCATAGAACTGACATAAACGTGCCTTGCATCATGTCAAGACAAGGTAGTGGTCGGCTTGTCGTTGACCCCGTCTGGGTAACTCTATCCTGCTTTCAGTAGAGACGGGGGAGATTAGATGAGAAAGGCAAGGGACTGCGGGTCTGGATTTGGGGGACCAAATGGGGAACCCAGCCCGGCCATCCTATGATCGTCACTAACAGCACCTGCTAGGAGAAGTGTTGTGTTGCTGGTAGGATGACAGTAAGAAACTGTTTGCGTTGGGGACTTCTCCAAAGCATGGGTGGAATTTGCTGCGAGCCGGTTTCAACAGTTCACACTATAGCAGGCCAACAACTGCTGTGTGTTGTGTCCGGGCTCCCAAGGCCGGCCGGGTCGAACTTGTTTGGACTTGGATTGCCGGCCGGCCCGGGTTCAGGGCTGGGCTAGATACAGATGAACAGCCGAGAGGGAAGATCTGTTCTGAACATCTTGACTTGTGTTCAGTTGGTTAGAGGTGATGACTAAGGAGGGTCTTGACAGATGGACCCTCAAACAAGACAAGCATGGCAGTGGCTAGAGTCTGAAGTGCCGGTGACAGACGGGAACTGGGGGCTATAGCAAGCTAAGATCTGAGGTTATTACCCGGACTGCGGGAGATCTGCTTGGAAGAAGTTTGGCCTGCCTGGCCTCGCGGGAGAGCGGCACAGATCATCCTCGACGGTTGGAGAAGGCTGCGCCGTGCGGCACCGAGGTGTCGGCTCACCTTGGCATGTCACATTCTGGACTCCTGGAGAGGCAAAAGCGCCCATGGAGGAGGTTGTTTCGGATATGTTTGGAAACGCCAAGCTCTGCCTGCCTTTGGTATGGTTGAAGCCTCGGGTTTGTTCTCTGGGCTTCTCGGTCTGTTCTACCCCAAGATAGAAACATGGCGCCCCAAGATTGGCCAGGTGTCTTGGGAGGAAACACTCCAAGCTTTGCTGTTGTGCAAGAGTCTTGGGCTCGACAAATAACAATGATGATGGTGGTCCATTGGAGGTGCCTTCGTCTTTGAAAGCCAATTCCAGGGGCACGTGTTGTAGTTGAGGCCTTTCTTGTGGAAGACGCTGAGATCGACAAGAATCATACCATTCGACCTTCCGTAGCGTGTTGATTTCGATATCGGATCCTGATGGGTGGGTGGTGCTGATGCAGGCTGATGCAGGGCGGAAGCTGTCGTTTGTTGAGATGATCGATTGGCGATAACGATGGCATGTAAAGCACAGACCAACCGCTCAAAAGATACCCGTTTGAGAAAGATGTTAAAGGGTTAGGGCCCACAGCATGGTATGGCTTCCTGCCGGGGCGGATGAACAGCTCTGTGGTCGGGTGTTTGACACATTTGACAGGTTTCCAGATGCCATAAAATGCCGCAGATGTTCTGCTGTGTTTCCCATCCAAAGTTCCGTGTCACTCGTGAGAGAAGCGCAATTGGCGGTAAAGATCCATGGACGAAAAGAGGCCGCGATGGTGTGGGAAACAGTTCGCTTGGAGCAAAGAGGTCGGAGCCGGGCCCGGACCTCCTTGGCATCAATTGGCACCACCGTTAGCGCAGATCTTGGTGGCTCCCGCATGCGCAGATTCCGGGGAGGGGTGTCGGATGGAACGACGCAACGGAGCCATTCAGAGATCGAGACTCTGATGCTGCAGCTGACGGCGACTTGCTTGTGATGCGTGACCTCGTCCCGACACTTTCCTTTGGCCAAGGTTCTTGGTGGTTCTGATGACCTCGTGTTGGAGGGAAGCAGAGGGGTAATCCAGCAGTAACACCTTCTGTCAGCTGAACAAAGGGTGAAAGCGGCCAGGGCGGCGGGAGGAGGGCGGGAAAGAGCGAACCCAGCGCCCACTTGCCCGTTGCCCACCAATTGCCCGCCAAGTGCAGTTGGATGGCCCAGGCTGCTATAGGCGCCTCATCAATCCTGTTTCATCCGCCAGACAAGAAAGGCTAACGAGAACCTGGAAGCTTGTTTCTCGACTCAGCCTGGTGCACCATCACGTGGAAATGTCGATACCAAGTAACGCTATCTGCCCATGACAGCAACCCATGAACATGCAGGAAACAGCCTGGTCGGGGGACATAATCCATCAGAAGTGATATATAATATCGTTTCCCTCCCCCTCCCCGTGCCCCAGGTCCTTTTGTTTCGACCGCCATCTGAAGACGAGACCGACCTTCTTTCCCTCGACCTTTCCCTTCTTTTGGTGACCGTGGTGGCTTGATTCTACATTTTGTTCCTGTTGTACTGTTGTTGTTGTTGTTGTTGTTGTCAGACACGTCTACTAACACGAGCGGGCTTACTACGCAATGGCGGGTGGTGAGGTTACCGGCAACAGCACCGGAGCCCCTCCGCAAGCTGGTATTCTCGAGGGCGTAAATCCTATTGTATATACGCCTTCGAATCCCATCACGCTTTTCATTGTACAGGTATGCCGTTGACATCTCGCCGTCGTATCTCACCATATCCCGAGTCCAAAGCTGCGGGCCGTATTTCGTTTCACGGCCCACGCGGTGACCGGGCCGTGGTGTTTCTCAGCTTGACTAACAATAGACGCGTGCAACAACACACAGGCCATCATTGTCATCATCTTTTGTCAACTTCTAACATGTGAGTTTCTAAATTATCCGAGTGCCAGGTCGCGCTTACTAACTCGCTACCAGACCCGTTACGATGGCTTCACCAGCCTCGTGTCATCGCCGAGGTTCTCGGTGGGATCCTGCTGGGTCCCTCTGTGATGATGAGAATACCTGGCTTTGAAGCCGGTATGTTTCCTAAATTCAACTGATGTGTTCCGTATCACTGACATGCTTCAACAGCAATCTTCCCTCCCGCGTCTATGCCAGTCTTCAATAATGTTGCCAATCTCGGTCTCATCATTTTCTTGTTTCTTGTTGCGTTGGAGGTTGACATTCGCCTCTTTACGCAAAATTGGAAGGCCGCCTTGAGCGTAGGCTTGGCCGGTATGATCCTGCCCTTCGGTCTCGGTTTTGCCATTGCTTGGGGCTTGTACAAGCAGTTCCACGTTGACGAAGCTATTGGCTTTGGCGTCTTCGGACTGTTCATTGGCACTGCCCTTGCGATCACAGCCTTCCCCGTTCTTTGCCGAATTCTCTCCGAGCTGAACCTCCTTCGCTCGGGGGTTGGTGTCACGGTCTTGGCTGCCGGCATTGGAAACGACGTGACGGGCTGGGTGCTTCTCGCCCTCTGCGTTGCCTTGACCAACAACAGTAGTGGTTTGGCCGCCCTCTGGGCCTTGCTCTGCTGTATTGGTTGGACACTACTGCTCATCTTCGTCATTCGGCCACCCTTTATTTGGATTCTCAAGCGGACCGGAAGCTTGCACAATGGCCCTACCCAAGGAATGGTTGCACTGACCCTGTTGATGGTTCTGGCCTCCTCTTGGTTTACTGGTGGGTTGGTATATCCCAAGGATCCTATACATGCGCTAACTGGACCAGGAATTATTGGTGTTCATCCCATTTTTGGAGCCTTTTTGGTTGGACTAATCTGTCCTCACGATGGCGGTTTTGCCATCAAGCTGACTGAGAAGATTGAGGATTTGATATCAGTCCTCTTTCTGCCTCTTTACTTTGCCCTTTCAGGGTTGAAGACCAACCTAGGTCTCCTCAACGACGGTATTACGTGGGGATACTGCATTGGTGTCATCGTCTGCGCCTTTGCTGGTAAGATCATCGGCGGTACTCTTGCAGCTCGTGCCAACAAGTTGCTCTGGCGTGAGAGTTTCACTATCGGCGCTCTGATGTCTTGCAAGGGTCTGGTTGAGCTCATTGTGCTTGTAAGCCTTTCTCAACGGCCTAAAGGTGATGATAAAATGCTGACAAACTGCAGAACATCGGGTACCAAGCAGGTATTCTGTCCGAGACCACCTTCAGTATGTTCGTCGTCATGGCTTTGGTCACGACCGTCGCCACCACTCCGATGACCAAGCTGCTGTATCCCAACTGGTACCAGAAGAAGGTTGAGAGATGGAGAAAGGGCGAGATTGACTGGGATGGCAACGAGCTGAACCCCCCTGAGAGTCTTCAAGGCGGCCTCAAGAAGGGTGTTGACACTGAGATTCGTCGTCTTATGGTCCACCTCCGTCTCGACAGCCTCCCCAGCTTGTTCACCTTTATCACCATTCTCGGCCCTGAAAGCGTCACCAAGAAGCAAGTCGAACCTGAAACCCCCGATGGCGAGCCCGCTGAGGTCATTATCAAGAAGCGTCCCCTCGAAGTCCACGGCATGCGTATCCTCGAACTCACCGAGCGTACTTCTTCCGTCATGCACCTTACCACAGGCGAGGACTTTTACAGCTTGCGCGACCCTGTAGTCAACGCTTTCCGTACCTTCTCCCAGCTTCACGATGTCGCTGTTTCTGGCCGTGTTGCTGTCGTGCCCGCCGACTCTTACGCCGAAACGCTCATGACGCAAGCCGACGAGGTCTCCTCCGACTTTGCCTTGATCCCTTGGGGCGAAAGCGGCAGCACGTCCGAAGACCAATCGTTCCCCATCACAGCTGACACCAACGAGCGCTTCAAGTCACTCGCCCATCTCGAATTCATCAATCAGACTCTCGAGAAAGCTTCCGCCGTGTGCAACGCTGGCATCTTCATCGACAACGGTTTCGGTGGTATTACCAAGCCCGTCGACCGACCCGAGCTCCAACGTACGAAATCTGCCATCTCTATCCGCAACCAAGTCGACGTTGCTGCTCTCCCCGTCGCAAACAAGTCGCACCACATCTTCTTCCCCTTCTTCGGTGGAGCCGACGACCGCGTGGCCTTGCGTATTGTCCTTCAACTCGTCAAGAATCCCCACGTGTCCGCTACCATTGTCCGCATCAACGGCGACAAGCCCACCACAGCCAAGTCAGGAGCCGCGGCTTCTACTTCTACTGCTGCGGGTGAGGATAACAGCGATACTAACAAGACTGTTGTGGCCTCCACCCCTGGCACTTTGACACCCGAGGCTGACGTAGAAGACGGCGCCCTGTACGCTACGCTCAAGAGCTCGCTCCCTGAGGAACTTGTGAACAGGGTCACGTTCAACGAAGTTACGATCGCGGCTGGGAAGGAAGAACTAAAGGAGATCATTGTCTTGGCACAGCAAGCCGTGGGCAATACCAGAGATAACGCCGGCGATGTCGTCGTTCTGGGCAGACGCAATGCGAAGAAGGCTGTTGATGTTGGTGGCAGTGGTGCGATTCCAGATTTGAAGAACACTGTTGGTGAGGTGGCCGAGAGGCTTATCACGACCGGTATCAGGGCTAGTTTGTTGGTTATTCAGGCTGGTGGGAGGGGTCAGGCTTAGATGAAAGGGGACGTTAATGATATATGGAGGGGTGGAATGAAATGGTTATGAATGTGTAATGGGCGATGGATGATACATGTATGGAATGGGTTATGGGTCATGGGGAACACTCAGACCCGATGGCGGTATGGAATAAGAGTGATACCCCCTCTTTCGTTTTCATGGGATATATTACAATACGGTGTATGGTTAGCGTGTAGTTCGCATCTGAACGGGATGAGCAATTTGCAAATATAATGGTTCTTGATCTTTGTAGAGCTTTCTCAAACACGATTGCTCCTGTGGTACTGTAATGGCCACCTGAGAGCTATCTGCTCTTGTAAGAGAGCCTGGGCCGTACAAAACCTACTGCTCCTTCCTCTCATCCCTTCTTTTCTAGAGCAAGTATGCCATAAATTTAAACACATAACTCACTCCTCGTTGTTTATACAATAATCACACACATTGCCGTTTGAATCCCAGCACCCAACTACTATGCCGCTGTCTAACAGTATGCATAGGTAGTCAGACACTAGATTCTCTTCAAGCCAACCTTTGAACTCCAAAGAAGTAATTCCCAATCTTCTCACTCCCCCTAACCTCCTTCCACCCGCACCCAGGCACAAACACCACGCCCATCACCCTCGCCTCGCCCCACTTCTTCTCCCCGTTTTCTGTCCTGTCCTTTTGGAACCACTCCCTCAGCTCGTACTCGTGGAGGTATTTATTCCAATCATGCGTCCCCTTCGGCACCATCCCCAGGATATCCTCCGCCACCAAATTCGTCGTCACCCAGCTCGTCCACGTCCTCGCTATCGTACTCATAATCACCCAACCCCCCGGCTTCACAAACTTTGTCAACTCCGATAGGAACTGAGAAGGGTAATCGACGTGTTCGATCACTTCGAAGCAAGTTACGATGTCGACGGGGGGCAGTGTGAGGGATTCAACGGGGCAGTTGATGTAAGTTAGCTTTTGGGCTAGGGAGGGGTCACGCTTGGCGTGGGATTTGGCGACTTCGAGGATGACGGGGGAGGCATCGATGCCTGTTACTGATGTGGTCGTTGGGAGGCGGGCGGCGGATTCAGCGAAGATGCCTCCGCCGCAGCCTACGTCGAGGTAGGTGAGGGAGGAGCAGGGCGGGGAGGAGGGGGAGGAGGAGAGGCAGGAGCGGATGAAGTCGTGGCGGTGGGGGTTCATGAGGTGGAGGGGGCGGGAGGGGCCGTGGGGGTCCCACCAGGAGGAGGCGAGGGAGGAGAAGTGGGAGATTTCGGTCTCGTTGACGGAGGAGGTGGTTGTTGTGCTGCTATGGGATCGGGCGGGACATGGCTGTGGCGGCGGTGGTGGTGGTAACCTGGAAGAGAGGGGCAGAAGCTGACGAGGTTTTGGTGATGATCGGAGGAGGGCCCGAGGGGTGGTCGGACGGAGGAGGGAGGACCGCATGGTAGATTTGTTGGTTGGCCGGCGGCACCTTGCGGGATAGGGCGCAGTCAACAACTTTTGGGAGCTGCTGCTGGAAATGGGCTTGCGCAGCGTTGCAACGTCAGATGCACATTCCCGTTGACATGGGTCTTCGCTTGCCAAAGCGGTTTGCAGGCTTCCAGAACAATTCTAGCGTTCCTCGGCGTTTGTACCCCGCAGCCGTCCATCCATCAGCCGCGGGGAATCTCTTCCTGTGAAAGCCGAGCCGGGGTCCCGCCCGCGACCCAGCAGCAGATGAGAAATTCCATGTGGGAATGCGGTCGCGGTCAATGGCACGATGATTGTTTGTCAGCGACGGTCATCAGTAGACAGAATCTTATGTAAGGAACCTGAATAGTTGGTAATTGTTGACTACTCAATCTCTCTCCGTATATTACTCTCTAGTGTTGTAAAAGCCATAGAAAAAAAATGATCACACCAGACAGACCATCTCTTCGGCATCGCCAGAGGGACTGCGACCCCACATTTGGGATACCCTGAATAAAGACATCCTCGTGCGCTCCCGAGTGACTGGGTTGACCATCCTCAATTGGCAGCTGATATATACCTTGGGCCGAGTAATGAAAGTCGCCGCCGCTTAAAAAGGACCCTTGGTGCATTTCGCCCCGAAGTCGCTTGCTCCCCAACTCTTCTTCCCCCCCAAGCTATAATTTTTCGGGCCAGCAATTGATTTGAGCCGACTGAACCCCCACTACAACCGACCACCCTACCGAGCGAGCGAGCGCCAGTTACTCCGTCCCAGACACCAGCACACCATCATTTGCGACGCGCGCTGCTACTGCTTGACCGTTGTCGCTGCGAACCAAAAACCAAAACTTCCTATACCCTTAAGACTTTCTGTTTCTTGCGATATTGCAATTGGAAGCGCAAAACCCCCAATAAACCGCAACCATGCCCTCCTCCACAGCCGACCACATCGACGCCTCACAATTCGACTCAATCCCCGACACAATCGAGGCCTTCCGTATGCCCCCTTCCTCCCCTTTTCTGGCCCCCTCCCCATAACTAACACCCTCCCTCCAGGTAACGGCGAATTCGTCGTCATCCTCGACGACCCCTCCCGCGAAAACGAAGCCGACCTCATCATCGCCGCCGAGGATGTCACAACCCAGCAAATGGCCTTCATGATCCGCCACTCCTCGGGCCTCATCTGCGCCCCCATCCTCCCCGACCGCTGCCTCTCCCTCGACCTCCCCCAAATGGTCGTCCACAACCAGGACCTCCGCACCACCGCCTACACCATCTCGGTCGACAGTGCCGACCCCTCCGTCACCACCGGCATCTCCGCCCACGACCGCGCCCTCGTCTGCCGCCAACTGGCCGATCCCACCGCCACCCCGGAGACGTTCAGGAGACCGGGCCACGTCTTCCCGCTTAGGGCTAGAGAAGGGGGTGTGAGGGATAGGCGGGGCCACACCGAGGCTGCGATTGATCTGTGCAGATTGGCGGGCAAGAAGCCTGCCGGTGTCATCTCCGAGTTGGTCGAGGATGGGATCGAAGTCGAGGGGAGGGCCGTGAGGGAGGAACCCGGCATGATGAGGGGCCAGGCGTGCGTGGATTTTGCGAGGAAATGGGGGCTCAAGGTCGCGACGATCGCGGATATGGTCGAGTATCTTGAGAAGACGGAGGGGAAGTTGAAGGGTGTCAATGGGACACAATAGTTTTGAAAGAGAGAGGGGCCGGGCTTGTGTTGTGCTACATTTGTTTCTGATATATATGGATGTTTTTTGTCTCACCTTACCCGCCTGCCTGCTTTGGATCCCACGCATTGGCGCTGCATAAAGTTGGAAAGGTTACCTTTTGCTTTCGGATGTTTCGGTCAGCATTTACACCACATACACACGCGCGCGCGCGCATACAGGACGAAGGAGACCGTTTTCTGTTGTTTGTCAAAATCACATGTAAATACAAATCTTTCTGGCTTTTGCTTTTGGGGCGTATATTGCGGGCATCATGGGTAACTTTGGCTCTGCGGTAGAACAAAAAGAGAAGAATGCGTTGTACGAACATAGCGAGCAAAAAAACAAGAATCTCACGGCTCATTCGAATTCAAAGAGAAATCTCTCCATATGAAATAGCGAGACTCAGTTGCTCCCCTTTATGTCTTAAAACTCGACCGAAATACGCATCATTATATACCCTATCCAACACTGAAACCCATTTTGTGCAACCCTCTAATGCTATGAACAAACCAGAAGCAACAACAAGACCACTCCTTTAAACCATGGGCTTCGACATGGGAGCAATAAGACCCTGCTTGATGATAACCCTCGGCTTTGTCGCACCCTGGAACGTCTCCTTGGTCTGCCACTCTGGACCAACAGGCAAGCGCAACGACCGCTCGTATTGTTGCTGAGACTCGAAGGGATGCGGCAGCGATGTGGCCAGGTAGGTGTCGTTCTACTCATACGTTAGCAATCTCGCTCCTCAAACACAGACAGCGAGAGGGATAAAACATACCTTCTTCACCCTCCTCTCACTAACGATGGCATCCTTCAGCTTGTAATCTTTTCTGCTCGTCTTCTTGACACCCTCTACCTTGGTCACAAACCGGCCCTTGTGCCGCCTCTGCTCACGAGCACTGACGCCATCACCAACCCAGCTCCCCCAGCCAGGAAGCGTATTGTCAATCTCCTTGTCGTCGTCTTCCTCGGCGATCTCAGCTTTCTCCTTGCGAAACTCCAGGTGAACGTCCTCGCCGGCAAAGGCACGATTGATGAGCTTCTGGTCACGAATAGCCATGGGAAGGTGGATGGCATCAGAGTCATCCGTCTCATTGCCGTCATCAGCCTCGGCAGTCTGAGTCTTGGACTTGGGCTTAGAAAATTTCGTGGCCGGCATAGCAGCGTTGGACAGATCGAGTTCCTGATTCGGGGCCTTGCTTGCTGCTTTCTTGCTCTCGCGACCTTCTTGTGATACTCTAGACCAACCACCGGGAGCGTTGGGGTTCGACCCTACTGGTTCAGATTCAACAACGGCCTGTTTCCGGGATGGTTCTTCAGTCATTTCCACATCATCTTTGAAAATGACTTGTTCAGAAGACTTAGACGCCTTTTTCTTCGCCTTGGCGGCATCGGCAGGCAGCTTGACAGTCGGCTTGCCCATACCATACTGCCGACGGCCAATATCCATTTCTTCTTCAGACACCTCAGCATCAGAGTCAAGCTCGCGACGTATTTGCGCCACAAGCTCGTCGTTCTCTTTCCTGCGAATTTCCTCGCCTCTTTGCATGAACCTCATGGCCATAAGCCCGGACTTGGGCTCGTCGTCGCCATCGTAAGCAGCGGCCCGTTCCAACTCTGACAATAGTTTCTTCTTGCCGCCTTCGTCATCAGAGCCCATCGACACATCAGAACCCTCGTCATCAGACCCTCTCCGGCCTTCAACACGGCGCCGCAGCTCCTCCTTCCTCCTCGCCATATCAGTAAGACCAGCACGGAAGTCCTCATCCCACACCGCGCGACCGGCCTTCTTGCCCAGCTTAGCCCACTTGCTTTCTCTGTGTCTGGTGCCCATGCGCTCTTCGGCTCGTCTCCGGTCCTGTAGCTCGCGCTCCTCCTCTGAGTCGATCTCACCAGCCTCAACTCGTTCATCATGCGCAGCTTGCTCATCCTTGAGAAGCTCCTTGCGGTGAATTCGGCGATAGGCCTTACTCTTGATCTTCTTGATGCGCTTCTGGCGGACCATCTCACGAGAGTGCAATTCTCTCTCGCGACGTCGTTGCCGCGCAATCTCCTTCTGCTCAGCCTTTGACAGCCTTTCTGCTTCATCTGTCAGGCCACCCTCGTTTTTCTTCTCCTTGGAAGCGCTGGGGCCAAGACCGCTTTCCTCCATGATGGACAGAATGGCGTTCTCAAGCTCGGTACCAGATGTCTTCTGGTTCACAGGCATAAGTTCCCCGGCATCCAAACCTTTGTCCTGGGCATTCTGAGCAAGTGGAAAGATAAGGTGATCAGCTCGGCGGTTCGACTTGACAGTGTCAATCCAGCGATCGAGCGTCTCGTTGGTCTTGGCATAAGCCGCGCTTCGCAGATTGCGATCCTGCAATGGTTTGGCCAGAGGGACATCAAGTCTCGTCTTCTTGTCGCCCTTCTCTTCCTTATTCATCAACTTGATCGACTTCTTGATGTGCTCGTCCTTGATCCCCGCCAGCCCAAGATCAGCCAAACTGAGCTTCGCCTTGCCTGTCCCTTGAGTCTGCTCGTCCTCTTCATCATCCTCCCCACCAAACGCCGAAATCATCTTCTTCAGCCCACTCATCTTCTCCTCGTCCTCTTCGTCATCTTCAGAACTCTCATCATCCCCATCCGTAGATTCTTCATCATCCTCCTCCTCCGACCCTGACTCCCCCTCTCCCTCCTCGTCCTCACTAGAAGAGTACTGATCCAGCGCCGTCGCCAAATCAATCGCATCTGACCCCAAACTCTCCAAATCACTATCATCCTCCTCATCTCCTTCACTCTCCTCTCCCCTCTTCTTGTTCTTCTTCCCCTTCTTGCTACTCCCCCCAAAGCTATACCCCGCAAACTTCTCTTCATCACTCTCCCCAAAAGCCTCGTCTGAATCCAGCTCCGAATCCTCATCCCCGCTCCCCACACCTACATGCCACTCCTCACTATCATCACTCCCCGCCCCAGCATCCGAGAAGCCTTCAAACTCGTCCTTCTTGGCCTTTTTTCGTTGTGGAGCCTCCTCTTCCTCGTCTTCCTCGTCGTCAAAGTCATCCTCGTCGTCCTCGTCGTGCGCGCGCTTTTTAGATGGTTTGTCTGGTTGTTCGTCCAGATCGCGGTATCGGACACCTTTCTGGCGCTTTTCCGGGCCGAGTTCTTCTGCGGCGAGAGCGAAGGCGTTCAAGGCGGTGGAGTGTGATTTCGAGCGGGATTTGGGGAAGGATTTTTGAGTCTTATTGGAGTTGTTGGGTTGGGATTTGCCGCCCTTCTTTCCGCTGGCGCCGGCGAGGACGGGGCGGCCGTGGGATTGGCGGCCTGCCATTGTGTATTGGTGTGGCTAGTTGTCGGCGAAAATATAAATGACTTGATACGATATCGCAATGAAGGGTTGGTATTGCTAAGTGTCAGCGTTCAGTTGGCTGCTGGGCTGGGAGTTGCGGAAAAGTGAATGCGCAACCACGGCAAGCAATCAACCACTGCTCGTGAATGTCCACCAAAGATTATTTTCTGCCGCTTCCCAAAAACTCGAACTTTTGGGCGGTGAGAGCTCTTGCTCCCCAAAATTGTGGGGTAAAGGCTCCCGCTGCAAGTCTTGGCATTCATTGCCGGCCGGGAAGCCCACCATTCCCACCAAAATTTCCCACTGAGCCGCCCCACGACGCCGACGACGACGACGACAACCTCACTCCCTGCTCCCATCAGCCAGCGCGCCCCTCCACCAAGCCAAGCCGGCACGATTACCAAAGAATAGATCTACCAATATGCAGCCCACACGCGCCCTCCTGGGCATGCGCTACCGCAAGCTCCGCCTCACCACCAAGGACGTCAACAAGGGCTTCTACAAGGGTACCGGCACCGGGTCCATGGGTCGTCACACCTCCCGCGGTGGCTACATCATCGAGTGGAACAAGGTGCGGACATATGTCTGCCCTGATCTTACCGGTTTCAAGGTATGTTTCCCTCTCTGTTCTGCCGTGTGAGGAGCTACATGTTAACGAAAGCACCAGCTCACCCCCTTCGTAACCAACACCGTCAAGAGGGTATACGGCCAGTACGACACCAAGCTTGGGCCAAAGGACCCCGAGCAATATCTGGCGAGGTGGAAGGCGGAGAACGGATTCGATTAAATGGGCGACAGATGGTAGAAAAGGGCGCGGGAGACGTTGTATATCTGGCATGGAATCTTGTGGACCGGCGTTCAGGGTGTTGATATTGATTTTCGAAAAAGCATACCATCATGCTGCTGTATATCTACTTGTACAAACAAAAGATCAAAATCTCTTAACAAAAACCGGTTTTCAAACTGACAAATTACCATTAACGCTACCTAGTACAAACTACCTATAGATATGCCCCCCCTAATCAGACAATCTTTGCTAACACTAATCGAAAGGGTATCGAACAAAGAAAACACAATAAGCAACAACCAGCAACATATGGAAAAAACGGCGTCTGGCCCAACCATCTCAGTACCTCGGCAGCTCATCGGCAGTAACAAACCGGTCCAGCTCCGGCCTGCTCTGTCCAGGGGTAGCCGTGTACATGGTCATCACACTCGGCGTTGCCAAGGGCGTCTCCTTATCACCTTCCTCCTGCTCTTCCTCCGTCCAAACAGTTCCCACCTCACTCTTCGACGCCTTTGGATCATTAGCCTCCAGCTGGTCCAACCTCGTCCATTCAGTTGCAACGGTCATATTCGAAACCCTCCTCACGGCTCCTCCGCCCTTGAGTGTCGACATATTATCCTCGGACTCGGCCGTTTGGACATTGATAGCTGGCGGCGGCTCGAGAGGTGTGCAGTTGATAGAATCGGCGATGGACAGCCGGATAGAGTTCTGGTCCCTGGGCGACGCAGGCGCGAGTGTGATCATAGACGCTGTCTCAGCTTCTTTCCGCATGGAGAATGGCATGGCCACGCCGCCCAGGAAAAGCCGCTTCCCTGTGACACCTGTGCTATTATCTTCGGGAGACAGCAGCCCAGGATTTCCACCAGCTTTGTCATTCCCATCCGCAGCCGGCTCCACTTTAGCATCATCATCATCCTTCTTCTCCTCCTGAGGAATCATCGGCCCAGCAGGCCTCAAATCCAACCCCTCCTCCTCTCCCTTCGGTTCAGGCAACCCCTCCACCACTTTCTCGTCCTTCACAAGCTTCCTCCACGCCTTACTCTTGATCCTCCCCACGGGCGACGAACTCTCCCCTGTCTTCCCCTCCTTCTTCCCCTCCACCTTCCTATACTCCTCCTCCGCCTGCCTCTTAATATCCTCCCAATCCCTCGCCCCCTCCCCTGTCGTATCCCCTTCACCCCCAGCTTTATACTTCCTCCCAACCCCCACCTTCCCAAACCCACCCTCAGCCAAAGTAATTTTCCCCTTGGTCCTCTTGTCATGTTTACTTCCCCAACTGCCCCAAAGACTAAGCCCATAGCTTCTCCCCTTACCCTTCTTCTTCTCCACTGATTTCCCACCATCAATCTTCCTCCTCCCGGCCAACGCGGTTGGGGGAGGGACCTCGCCCTCCCCAAAGACTTCATACCCGATTTGCATGTCTTTGATCCGCTGGGCATGAACTCGGGCTTTGGTCTTGGCATATTTGATGTCCCATTTCTTTTTGTGCATGTACCATTTTCGCACGGTGCCGACTTTGACCACCCCGACAAGGTCGCGGGACATGGTGCACCCGGGAAGGGAGGAGGGTGGGTCGAGGGGGAAGATATCGCCGTGGCGGGTGACGCGGTGGCGGATCATGTGGTCTTTGAAGGGGGGGATGGGGAAGGAGGATTTACCAATGGAAGCGAGGGGGGTGTTGTCCGTGGGTTTTGAGGTGTCATTTTTGATTTTTTCGTCGGTGTTGTTGGTCTCTACCCCGTTACTCTTAATGGCTTCTGAAGTTTCGGTTTTCTAGGGATAGGTTAGTATGGTTGATATTGAGGGTATAGGTATGGAAAAGCTTACGACTTCGGGCTTCTTGTTCTCGTTATCCTCACTAGACGAGGTCCCAGTGGAGATGACAGAGATCTGGTCATCGTCCAAAATGTCGATCTCCATCTTTTGCGCTCTAGCCAACGCCCAAGCCGAGAACTGAGCAACGCTGCGGTACATGTATTTGGCCGGTCTTGTGAAGCTCAGCGTAGGACCTACGTGGCACATGTCGTCCCAGACTTGGAGGTAAACATCAGTTGGCTCGTACTTTTCCACCTGAGCTTTGGCGCGGTCATCCATGAGCGCCTCTGGAGGCAGGTACTGCGATGGATTCGCGCACTTGTGTGCTAGGTAAATCTGTTCATCTCGAAGGACCTCACCACCGCCTACCATGATAAGGAGAGGCGGGAGTCCTCCGAGGGTAGGTTGCATGATTGGGCTGACCAATGGATGTGCCAGGAGGTCGTTGGTGGTGTAGATCTACATGATGTGGTTAGTGACTTTTGAACGTTCTATATCAGCGTTGAAAGCATACCTGAATCTGCTCCCTGACCGTGATCTCCTCTCCATCAATGTTGAATGTCAACTTATGAGTAGCCTCTTTGACATCCTTCTGACTAGGAATATGGTCTTCCTCCACCCCGCCTTCCTTTTCCGTCATCTCCTTCGCTTCGGCAATCTCCTTCTTCTGCTTCATAGCAATCTTCTTAAGCGCCTCCAGCTCGTCTTCATCCGGCGGTGGCCACGCAAGAGAGGGCTTGTGATGAAATCCAGACGGAGGAATGTAATCCAACGGACAGTCTCCGGCAACACTGGGGAAGGAGTGCGTCAAGTCAGCCCAAGGACTGATCAGGACCGCGCCTGCAGGCAAAGGCAACCCCTGATCTCTGAGAATGACCATCATTGACAGTATCATACCCGCACCAGCCGAGTCACCAGCCAGGATAATCGTGTTGGATTCCTGAAGCGTTAGGAGATAGAGATACGTCGCCAAGCAGTCTTGCAAACCACAAGGGAAAGGGAACTGCGGTGCAAGTCGATATCTAGGAGCCAACGCCCTGGCCTTGAGTTTCCGAGCATGTCGTTGAATCTGATACCGATGTTCGTCAACACTGCCGAAGTAGTATGCTCCTCCATGAACATAGAGCATGACGCGATTGCCCGGATCGCCATTCTTCAGCCGTTCCTGGTAGTCAGACTTCATCTCAATCCATTCCGCCTTCAACGGGCTCTTTTCTTTGCGCCATTGCCACCATAACTTTCCGCCTACTTGACGAAGGCCCTCCGGACCAAGCTGCTCTCCTAGTAAATCGGCTGCTCGTGAAAGTTCTCGTTCCGAGACATCTACCACATCGACCTTGACCCATTGGGGGTGAGGCACCCATTGGCTGGTGAAGGCTTGGAGATCCTCGACTGTGTGACGTGAGGCATAGGTGAGAAACGAGCGAATGAGGTGAAGACCCTGGTCATACGACAAGTGAGCCGTGGGCTTTTTGGCGCGTGGTTCCCGATTGAGGTACTTTTGCCATGTCAGCTGTTGGTCCTTCCTATATGTCCTGAAGAGGCCGTGACTTACATGCGACAAGAGAGTGGATATGACTGTTGGCGTGACCGCCAAACCCACTGACGCGGTATGCATGCTTTAGAAAACTGTATTCCTTCTCCGTCTTACAACTTCATCCCTAGTCGAACTTGAGAAAAGAGAATATGTAGCAGCTGAGATACAATGAATGAATGAACGTGGAGAGAGTGTGACACGGTCGGCGCGTCTAGACCATCACAGGATCTAATACCTGGTATTTATCTTCTGTTGCATGATGTCATATGCCACCCAACCTGCAGCACCACCCAGCCCGAAAATCGTGGCAGTCACCCAGATCAACCACGAGCGTTTCTCAGGCCTTCCCAGGAACCAATGGTGGGTGATTGGTGACTCTGGTAGCTGGCTAAATCCGCCCTGAAAGTGAAACCGACACAATCGCTCGCTATTGTTGGCTGCTTTGATGTTTCACAAACGGGCGCCTCTTGAAAGCTGGCAAACGTGCCGCTTCTTGAAATTGAAACCGAGGGTGTTGATATGATTGGAATTCTAAGAAACAAGGCAATGAGATATGAAGAGAAAGGTTCTATTTTCCCAAATTGTAAAAGCAACACTCCAATTTCTACTGGTTTTCGCCTTGTCGCATCTTTGATTCATCCTTGGAAGACAATGAGATTGGCACTATTGGTTAGTGTACCTAGGGGAAGGGCGCCGAGAGGGGTCCAATTACAGCGGCCCCGCTGCTATTTGGCAGCTGCAATGCGTACCCCAGCTTTTGGGAGACGCACTGACCACCCCCACCTTCGGACGACAGCTTCAACATCCCCGCGATGCAGTGCAGGTGAGCACCGCGTCACTTGAGCTCCTGCCTGGTAGCTACCACCTAACCACGACATAACTTCTCTGCCTCGAAACTGTCTAATCTGGACATTTAATACTCCTCATCCTGTCTCCCCAACAAATCCAGTCTCAAATCTCAGATCGCATCAAAAACTCAGTCACAATGGCGTCGCAATACGAAGGCAAGCTTCCCCCACTATCACCACCCACCCACCGTGAACCTCAGCTAACACCTCCCAAGTTGAACACAACATAAAGGCCGCCAAACCGTCCACCCGCCGCCGCCAAATCGACATGTCCACCTTCACCTCCCACCTCAACAGCACCATCACCCCCGAACACAACAACCCCAACTCCATCCCCAACCCCGTCGACCTCTCCGCCGCCTTCCGTCTCGTCCAAGACCAATTCCTCACCTTGGCCTCTTCCGCCCCGACCGACTCCAACCGCGACCTCCTCCTCACTCTCGCCCAGTCCCTAGAAGAAGACATGCTCCACCCCCCAACAAGCCTCGAGGGAACCTCGCAGGAGTTCGTCGACTCTCTTGATCGTGTTTCGCGTAAGAGTCTGAAGGAGGATGATAAATGCCCAATTTGCATGGAGAATTTCCTCGACGATCAATACTGCCTTGTAGTAGAGCTACCGTGTGGGGGGAAACATAAACTGGATTTGGAGTGCGTGTCCCCGTGGCTGAGGACGAAGGGGACGTGTCCCTGTTGCAGAGCGGATTTAGGGGAGAGGAAGAAGGCGAAGGAGGCGGAGGAGCGAAGAAAAGATAAGGACAAGGCGAAGGCAGTGGAAGAGGAGGAGGAGGATGATGATATGGATGGGTTGTATGCTTGAGGTCAAGACAGGGTCATGGTATGGGAACGTGGTTTTGAACGGAATTATGATTTAGCGATTTGGTTTCTGTCTTGGTTTGTAGAACCCCCAAAATGCAAAATGTAAAAATTCTCCAATGATATTACTGATGCCGAACAACTCCAGGTCGAATATGCTTTTATACTGTCCTCCTCTTTATAATTTCTGTTTCGAGTCTCTGGTATGCACATGTTGTACGATCTTTTATACAGCCTCCTTCAGCTTCCTGTCCTCCCTGTTCAACCACGAACCCAATGCCAGAACACCAACCCATTGCGGCCTCTCATTGACCCATATTTTCATTCGCCATCTTTTTTCCCCTCTTCATTTAGGAAAACTACTCGTCATCCTCCCGCTCTTCTTCCCCTGCTTACTGCACTTGCCCGTCCCGGACTTGCCCTCCCTCGGCAGCTGCTTCTCCTCGCTCCTCTCGCTCGTCCCTTTACTGATCTCCCGATTGGCTCCGCTCGCATCCAGTGGGTTATCGGTGGGCGTCTTCCAGCAGGTCTGGTACTCTGTTTCTGGATCCGTGACGTTCGGGTCAAAGGCGGTGGGACACTCGGCTACTTCGTCGTCCGAGCCGGACATGGTTGAGTCGCTGGGCCGGGGCTTCAGTGAGGTGCGGTCTTGATCGTCTTTGTAGGATTGCATTCGGGAGGAGGTGTGGAAGAGGGGGAAAGGGGATTGGTGGGAGAAGGAGGAGGAGGAGCAGCAGGCGAGGGGGAGTGCTTGGAGCGGGCGAGCCCGGAGGAGTTGGGTGCGGAGGAGGGACATGGTGCACGGTGTGATTTGTTTGATAAAGTGGTATGATATATCGTGAGTTATCAAAAGTTTCAATTGATGGTGTTTACGGAGAAAAGGAGTTGTTTGTACTGCACGATAGCAAAAGGCTTTGTCTACCACAAAGTGGTGGTCAAATGGTCATGCTCTCCGGCAGAGGCCAAACTCAGTGATATCCCCCTGACGTCATGACGACTGCATCGAACTAAAAGAACTCCTAAAATTACTGTTATTACACTTTCTCACTTGTGCTGGTCCGCTGGGTCCGCTGAAGGGGTTAGAGAATCGCGGTTGCCCCGCAGTCGCAGTGGGGGTTGTTCATCATTTTTAGGTTGTTCATTCAGGGGCTCGATTCCTTCAGTCTCTCGTAACCCAGAGAAGCAAGGGAGGTGTGAGGTTGCTTTTGTTGACATTTTTACGGAGCCCGCCTTACTGCGGCTTGCTACCTCGGATCGAGAAGTAGAAATTGAAATGGGATATTTTTAGCGAATGCCATGCTGATTTTGGTAGGATTCTGGGGATCTCGGCTGTGAAGGTGGGATTGCTTTGGGGGGCGGATGATGCCTGAATGGTTGTTATGTTTTGATAACAGTTATGATGCGAAATTATGTCTGGTGTTTCTGATAAGATATTGGTGCATTGGGAATATTTAGGATATGAATGCTGGGCCGTGGAATTGATGCTCCGATGGAAAGGGTGTTTTTAGCTGGCCGTTTCACTCTCAAGTCATATTCAACGTCTGGTGAGATGTCCGGCAATAACATCCCGTCATCAACCCTTCCTCATCAAGTTCTCGCACCAACCACATCCTTAAAATCGTTGAGATCTGCTGATCGTCACTCCTGAATAACCATGAAGAATGTCAAACAGAGAGATGCAAGGGATACCGGAACTCGATCCACCAGTCAGTGCCGGCTTCCCATACGTAGCTTGCGTATGCCACCGTCCGACATCTCTCCCTGAGACCGCCTTTTCGATCGTACGGTCCTCCGGCTCCGAACCCTGCCCATCGGCGACCCTGAAATCTTGTGTTCGGCTTCGATTTGCGCAAAACCAGGTATAGTGTCAGAGTGTAAGTCAATCAGTGAATTTCTCCGCTGATAACCGCTCTCTGGAGAAAACAATTGGTAGCGAACAATATGAGCCAATCTATTTCGCCGTGAACATACCGCCTTTGGGTCAGACACACGGGAATACCGCAACGTCACACTGTCCCAATCCCATGGGAAAGGATTCATTCGCTTCTGTCGCTGGAACTTCTAGAAGATCTTCCGTTCTAAAGCTTCGGTTGCTTCGCCGCTCGATTGGCTGCAGTGTTTGCGTCTCTGATAAAAAGGGGGGGTGGGCATTTTATTCGACGCTGACGTGCCGTGTGTTGGTTGGATAGGTGTGGTAGGAGTGGGAAATGCCATGTTCGAGCCCGCAAAGGGGGACGAATAGGGCACCATGGAGCTGCAAGCAGTCAGTCAGATGCATTAATGTGTCTTTGTGCAGTCTCTCTGGTTCGGCATGCAATAGAAGGCTTCCAGAAGCTTTTTTCCTTGTCCAGATTCGATCGTCTCGTTTCAGGCTGTGCCGCAGGAAGCCAGTAGCGTCATGCACAACACATCTTCGGGACCTGGGAGGGCGGACATCACCGAAGTTCGGTTGTTGGTGGATTCAAAAAGCACAGGCGGCGTGGCGAACTGTAGACTCGGCGGCATGGGCGGGTAGACGGAAATGTCCAGTGGGTTTGAAGGCTGGGGAAGCCCTGGAGTGTTTGCTAGAAGGCGCTCATAGTTGAAGCTGATGGTGTGGTGAGATTAGAGTGTGCCGTGAGGTCACTGGCGGGAGTGTCGATCAGTGCCCTGTAGAAAGTTTGTTGGCGATGTGAGCATCAAGAACGACAGGTCATTTCTCAGCCGAGACAACCATCACGGGCAATTGCGAACGTGAGCCCTTTTGTAGCGGGGTCATGATGGGCCAACCCAATGTCTTGGTTGATACCACACTGCTTTTCCTCATTCGTCACCAGCGTGCCTCAAGCGCAGTTAGCACACCGCTTGTAGTTGATAGTAGCGACACCAAGCCCGTTTCACCGCAACGGCACGTGGAAAAACCAGGATAACTGCGTGCTTTCATGCGTCGTGTCGCGGGTGTCGACACACGTACAGAGTGGTCCCGTGGTGTTTCGGCGTGCTGCTGGTGTTGCTGTGGTGGTATCCGGTACCCAGTAGGTCTATCAAGAAGATGCTGTGTATCTATGAGACATCCCCAGGCTACATAGATCCGCCGCAGACTCACGCCTCTGCCCAATATCCACGCCACCTTGCTGTTGTCGTGCACTGTATATCTTCCCGTGATCCTCGCCCATACATGAAGCCCACCGTTCGGCTAGCAATGCCAGATGCCAGACAAGCAGATGGCTTGAAATTGATGCGCACGCACAGATCGGCTAACCTCTTTTCTTTTGGCAACAGCCCTTACCACCCCCGCCCCGCCCCGCCCCCATCGTCCAATGGAGTGACCTCGCACCGCATCCACGCCAGAGAGGACAAGGGCCGTAAAGTTCCGAGTGTGATGCCTGTGCATGTGGAAGAGAAGGGGGCGATCCGACCAGACGGCACTGGCTGGACCTTGTCGCCATCTGAACTGTTGGACTGCGGGCTTACCGCACGGGCGGCCTATTCCCAGCGTGCAATATTTGCGATGGAGGCAACATGCTTGGGGCAGCGCTGGAGACGGCGACGGGAGAAGCTGGACAGACAAATGAATGGAATTTTCCCTGAAGTCTTATCGCGGGTGCCTCCACTGGCTGAGAAGACGCCATTTGATGACTCTGGCGCTAGCCTGCGGGCTCACTTGCCATCCATGGCTGTCCAGCGCGCGAGAGCCACGAGGCGCCCACGGCTTCAGAGGATGAACATGCCCGCCAGCCACCGTGATCTTTGTGTCATGATTTCCTGCTGCAGCGAATATTCCACCGCCTGGCCAGGCAGGGGTCAGTGCCGACAGTTTGCGCTCTCAGCCTTTCACCATCTCCACGATCTCTAGAGCATCTAGTTGTACGTAAAATGTAAACGGGTTGCCATGTGGTTTTTGATTGCCTGCTGCAGGCGGGTGCATAGTGTGGTAGCTACACCTCATGGAGGTAAGACAGAGACACTGGCACGACGGGAACAGCTTTCGTCCGGAAAGACGATACGGAGTCCATCCATGGATTTGGCAGCCACCAGCTCCTTCAGGGCGTGATCTGCGCGCTGAATCGGAAGCGCACTCAATTCCAGATGGGAGATTTGAGACTTGTTGATTCACCCCTCGTACCGCTAGCTCGGAGCGAACAAACGGTGGATAGCTTGGTTCTGGCGCCTCCAGATATCTGAGGTATCAAATATGATAACAGCAGAGGTTAAAGCATTGTTCGCCAGGAACTTCCCGTCGTATACGGTAGTAGTCATCAGAGGAATGGTCACCAGTTCCTCTCTTTATCACCACCACAGCTCCACCCTAAGAGTATTGATCCCTGTGCGCCCCAAGCCGCTTGCCCATCCGACCAGGGGTGCCGCTACCACGCCTCCAGCGACCAGCAGCTGGCTCCTCCACCGGTGGGCGGGCCACTCCCATTCTCGTCGAAGCCTTTCCCCTTCTAATAAACAGGGACCGACGACAAGCACTCCCCTCAAAAACCCCCCCCGGGGGGGGGGGGGGGGGGGGGGGGGGGGGGGGGGGGGGGGGGGGGGGGGGGGGGCGGCGCGGGGGGGGGGGGGGGGCGGGGGGGGGGGC